>JAJIBD010004263.1:0-65329 GCA_021461705.1 Cryptotis parvus | reverse complement strand
CAAGTGGAAAAGGAAATGGGAAAAATATTTCAGGCAGAGCTTCCTATCGAATTTTTACCTATTTTTCTGCCTTATACTACATAGATGTTCTAAAAGTCAGTTGCAAAGAAGTAGATATTCAGATACTGATATCTGCCATATGCATATCTTTGGCTTTAGGATTTAAAAAATATTTTGAGGGTCATATCCAGAATTTAAGCCTTACTCTGTGCTCAGGTATCACTCCTGGTGGGACTCAGATCCACCTTTCTACTGTACAATCTCTCCTGCCCCTAGCTTGGAACAATTTATAATATTTGACAAGTATATATTAGGATGTATATTTCATTCATTAGTTTGGTCATTCAATATAGAATGATGGTCATCCACCTTTTGTTCTAGCACTGGAACAATTCAAAAAATCAAAAAAAGTCACAGGGAAATTTTCCCATAGTCTCAAGAGGTTCGGAGAATAGTGGAAAATTGTTGAGCCAGTCAACGACTTCAACACTGTGTAAGTGTGTTGGTGAGAAGCACAGGAGATGGACAGGTTTGCTGAAGGAAGAGTTTTCTAGAGTTTGTGTATTAAGATCAACATAGCTATCAGAGAGCATAGGAAAAACTGGACAACATAATTACGGAATAACTGGAACATCTGATGTCAAGAGAACTGTGAGAAATGAAGTTGGACATGCAGGGGGATAAACGGACTCAGAGCATGAAGAGTACAATACCAATGGCCTGGAAGTTTTGTTTGATTGTTTTGGGGTCTCACAGCATGGTCTAAAGGCTACTGATTCGATGCTTGGGGGGTTGCTTCATGAGGTGTTGAGGATGGATCAGTAGGACACACAGTCAGCCCTTGAACTGACTCAAGCCATTTGAACCCTAAGTCTGTTTTTCTCATCCCTCTGAAGGGTTTTTGTTTAATCTCTTATCTTCTCGGGATTAATAGAACAGTCTACACTTTGCGATTAAAATAGTAAGTACCTAATCCTGTGATGGCAATTTTAACAATCAACTTGGAGGTTCTTTTGGTCTGGCTGAAGTCATTCACATATAAGCCATCAGGTACCAGTTGGGGACACAACTTGGTGTTTGAAGAAGAGGATGTCAGTTGGCAAGGCATGGGCAATATGGTCACATTCAAAATTCCCCAGACTAGCCTGAGTTTATTTGGAAGGCCACTTTTAGGTTTCCAAGATTGAGAGTGAAGTCAGAGAAAATCTCTTGAAACTGCTGTGTGAAACTAGTCAGTTGCTTCTATATGTTCTGATGGCTAAGGAAGTTTAGAAAACATACCAGTTTTTCTGTTCTCTCCCCACCTTAACAATGTCTGGATCTGAGGGATTAAACTCAAGTCCTCACACAAACCACACAAATATTCTGTCATTAATAACAGCAGGGTTAAATAAAGTAAGTTGTAGAGTCTTCTCAAGTGGAAGTGATGTAAAGTAAGGTTCCACATGTCGAGATGTAACACTGAAAATGAGTGTGGTTACAGAGTCATTAAGAATCAGAGGAGATACTGCAATCAAATTTGACAGATAGAAAAACACTTTGCAAGTGTTAATTGAACATGTCAGGGAAAAATTGGAAACAGAAAATAAAATACCAGTTCATCATTCATTTGCAAAATAGTGAGAACTTGATCCAAAATTTGTGGCAGTAAAAGTAGAGGAGGAATTGGGGCTGGAGTGATAGCAGAAAAGTAGGGCTTTTGCTGTGCACGCGGTTGACCTGGGTTTGATCCCCCGGCATCCCATATGGTCCCCGAGCACAGCTAGGAGTAACCCCTGAGCATTGCTGGGGTTACAATCAATCAATCAATCAACAAGTAAATAAATAAGTAAATAAATAAATAAAAGTAGATGAGGAATCTTTGAATGATAACAATAGGGTAGAATCCAGAAGTAAAGGTTTGATGAATACTTAGATATAAGATAAGGGATTATGAAAACTCAGAAGTCACTCAGTACTTTCATCTGATGAACTGAAAAATGGAGATATTCACAGAGGTATACAGTATAGGATCGATCGCAGGTTGATGAGTGAGATGCTGATTAAGTTTGGGGGTGCAATGATTTTTTGTGGACTTTTGGAACCTCTGGCGGACGTGTCTAGTGGGAGCATATTGCCCATTTTTTGAAAAAGAAGTCTGAATTTTATTACTTTTATTACATGTAGCAGATGAAACCATGGATACTCATGCTATCACTCAGGGAGCAGTTTTCCAATTAGAGGGAGGATAAGGTATGTTACAATTGAAAGATGGATGGGTAAAGAGGAGCTTACATTTGTGGGGGTGTGAAAAATATAAGAGGAAACCAATATCCAAGGATAGTAGAAGCAAGGGCCAGGAGGTTGGGTCAACGGTTGGGAACCTGCTTTAAGTGCTTGTGAAAACACAGTTGGGGCAGGGAAGGGACCACTATGACTCTAGTGGTAAATGCTTACTCAGGATAAGAACTGCATGCTGCAACTAGGTAAAGGAACAAATATGATAAACTCACAGTATCTGTGTTGAAAACCATAATGCCCAGTGGGAGAGAGAGAGAAAGAGAAAGAGAGAGAGAGAGAGAGAGAGAGAGAGAGAGAGAGAGAGAAGAAAAGGAAAGTGCCTGCCAAAGAGACAGACTGGGGGTTGTTGGGTGGATGGAACGTGGCAGGAGGGTAAAGGGGCACATTGGTAGGAGGGTAAAGGGGCACGTCGGTGGTGGGAAATGTGCCCTGGTGGAGGGATGGGTGTTGGAACATTGTGTGACTGAAACCCAATCATGAACAGTCTTCTAACTGTATAACATGGCGATTCAATAAAATAAATTAAAAAAAAATAAAAAGGATCTTAAAAGTAATGAAAGAAGTGTCAGCAAGAAATGTGAGAAATATTAGACTTTAGAAGGAGGTGAGTAGGCTATTGAGATTAAGAAGCACAGAAAGAAAGGTGAGGCAAAATCAGGAAATAATGGTGTCTCACAAAAAAAAAGTGAAAAACCCTGAGATCAAGATTGTAAGAGAACCTTTAGAAGTGTCCCAAGGATAAATAAGTGGTTGGTTGGAGCGTTGCAATGGCAGAGTGGGGGAGTGGAAGTCAGTGTTGGCTGTTCAAGGAGATAGTGGGAGATGAGGAAGAGAAAGAGAAATTTCACAGTTTAGTGAAATTTTGTGAAAAAAAAAGACTGGCCCTCCTGGGATGAACCCAGAGCTACGGCACAGACTGGCAAGCTACTCATGGTGTATTCAATATGCTATAAACAGTAACAATAATGGACCTCATTCCCAACGAATGGTGCCGTTACTGGTGCCTGCTAGAGAAAATCAATGAACAGTGGGAAGACAAGTGAAACTTTGTTGAGTTTATCTTAAATTGAGAAAATTTTGAGTGTATGGAATGCAGAGGTGTGTCAGTTGGGCTAGACAGAAGACAGGGAAGAGAATAAAGAGACAAAGGCTCTTCCCTCCTCATTGTTAAATTAAAAAAATTCCCTCTCTACCTGTAACCCAGATCTCAGAATTGATGGTTTTCTTCCCAAAGTCATGATTTTGTATCATATAGAAATGTTTAACAGAGCCAGGAGAAACCCCCTGAGCATTGCCAGGTATGACCCAAAAAGAAAAAAGAAGAAATGTTTAACCATTTCTCACCTCTCCCTTCTCCAGGGCTTAGCATTTGCATAGATATCACTCATTTACTACTGAAGGTGCCTTTAGATGCACAGCATCTTTGATCAATCTGGGAATAAAAATCTGTGTTTTCAACATCTGTAGGATTAGGATGCATTGAATGCTGGGCAATGAGGTGTTTTTTCACAGTTAGCATCCTTCTAAGAGCAAAAGTGAGTAAATGTGCATTGCTGGGTTATGTTCAAGGAAGCAACAGTAAAGGGAAGACCTTTAGTAATAAATGAGGTTTATAATTTCCTAAGGAGATTCCTTAGTAAAGTGAATGGTGTTATTCTTTGTTTTAGTTTTATTTAAAAAATGTTTTAAAGTTCAAGAAGAAACGTTTACACAAGAAGTGACTCACACAGTGTTGAAATGTAGGAAACAAGACTTAACCATGGAAGGTAAGAACATTAATATGCATTTAATAGAGTGCTCGCTATACTGGGAAGGATTAAAAATCAGTAGTTTCAGTAAGATTCATATATAAAACATACTTAAAATCTGTTTCATGATAGGTTTTAATGCATAAATATATCAGTTTTCAATATTTCATGTGCATCTCTTTAACTAATCTGTGAACAAGTGATTGTTAGTTTTTGAATTTCCTCTGTTCTTGGCCTCACCTGGCGATGTTCAGGGTTTAACCCTGTTCTGCATGTAGGGATCAAACCTTGGTGGTGCTCTGTGTTCCATGGAGGTGCCAGGGGTGAAACCCGGTCAGGTTCATGGAAGGCAAGTGTCCTGCCCACTTTACTATCACTTGTTGGATTTTCCTAGTGTTCACTTCTATCTTATGTTCGTTCCTTATTTCCCTCACAAATATGTTAAAACCTTACATATATACCTAACAAATATGTTAAACCATCGTTCTAATAACACAAAACATTAGCCAAGCGGCACAAATGCTGGCTGACTTCGACCAAGAATGTGGAAAGATAGGTCTACAGCTGAATCTAAACTATGTTTATGAAAATGAACTAGTTCCAGAGGCCCCATTCACTCTCAATGGAACAAACATCTCTGAATGCAGCAGTTATGTGTACGTAGGTCAAGAAGTCAACATGATGAACGACCTAAAACCTGAGGCTGCGCAGGAGGAAGAGAGCGGCATGGAATGCCTTCAAAGGCATCGAAGAAATAGCTAAAAGGACAAAGAACCTCCGGCTCCGGGCACATCTCTTTGACTCCACCGTTTTCCCTGCATTAACATATGCCTCAGAGGCCTGGGCCCTACGAAAGCAGGATGAGAATGCTATTGGGGTCTCCCAGAGAGGACCCCGAAAGAGCTATGCTTGGAATATCATGCCTCACTCAAGTGAGAGAAGGAATCCGGAGTTCTGACCTCCGTCGCTATTCCAGAATCAGGGATGCTGTCTCATTTGCCAAGGCATCGAAAATCAGATGGGCTGGACATGTAATGCGATTTGGAAACAACTGCTGGACTAGAGCCGTTAACGACTGGATCCATGGGATGTCAAAAGATCACGTGGCCGCCCACCTACAAGATGGTCAGACTTCCTTGTCAAGACCCTGAAGGAACGGGTTGAGGCTCTTCATATTCCTGAATCAACCAGATGCCATTGGGCTACATTGGCACGTGATAGGGTCCAATAGAAATGTTACTGGCTCCCGCTCGAGCAAAATGGATGAATAATGGAATTCAAGTGATCAAGTGACTCCCTCAAGAGAGATCTAAGACAGCTATGTTTTAAGAAAACACAAACATTTCATTCCTATAAATGGTTTCTTAGAGAATACACAACATACTTATAGGATAGAGGTGATGGCTGTGATGCTCTGTTTAGCTTCAGTTTCCTCTACTTTTGAAGGTACCAAAATGGTGACACAATGCCATTTTGGGCTGTATGACAACACAAACCCAGCACCTTAAATAATAGATATTATGTTCTTATAGTTCTGGAGTCTGGAAGGCTGAGATCAGGAGCCAGCAGGATTGGTCTTTGTTAAGGACCATGGCTCACAGATAGTGATTTGCTTGCTGTGTCCTCAAATACCTTCTCTTCTTTACAAATACCTTCTCTTCTTTATTTACAGGGAAGAGAGAGGGGAGAAGGAGAGAGGGAGAGAGGAAAAGGAAGAGATAAGGGGAGATAAGAATGGAGAAGAGAGGGAAAAGGAGAGAGGGAAAGAGAAATAGAAAGAGATGGAGAAAGGGGGAGGAAAAGGAGAAACATTTCCCGTGTATCTCCAACTTTTTGAAAGGTCAATAATTTACTGGGTTAAAAATTTACATACTTATGACTCAGTTTTAACTTGTTATCTTATAAAATGCTCTGCCTCCAAGTATAATCATATTGAGGGTCACAACTTTAGCATATGAGATTAAGGTAAACAATAGCAATTATGAGACTTTAGAGGTCCTTGACATAAAGATGGAAAATAAGTGGAAAGTAAAAAAATTATTTTTATTGAAAATGGGAAAATTTTACATTGTCTTCTGAGAGTCTGAATCTTCTTTAAGGTTTTTTCCCCACCCCACCCACCCCCCCATACACATCAGTGGTTTGCAAGGGCTACTCCTGGCACTGCGCTCTGGAATCACTCCAGGTACAACTCAGGGGGACCACATGTAATACTTTGTATTTAATTTGGATCTTTCATGTATAGGCAAGCACCCTACCCCCTGTACCATCTCTCTAGCTCCCACATCTGGATCATTTAAAAATATTTTGGTTCTAGCCACTTTAACTGACTGCATATAGTCAAGGAAATGAGGAAAAGTTTGTTATTGCTGATATATTTGCTTTGACCTCCAAAACGAGTGATTGTAAAGAACCCTGATTACTACTCAATGAATATGGACATATTGATTCCACAAGATCTATTTTGCTCTTTAATTTTAACAGTCCAAGACTTTAAAATTACTTGTCTCTGGCCAGAGTACAGGAGTTATGGCACTTGTCTTGTTTGTGGTCAACCATGATTTTATTTCTGGCATCAAGTATGATCCCCTAAAGACCACCAACGCTGTTCTCTCCTGAGCACAGAGCCTGTAGTAGCCCTTAAGCCCTTCAAGATGTGATCAAAAACAGCAAAATATTACTTTATTACTTGTGTTTCTTTGTACTAATACGGCCGAGTATCAACACAGGGAAATCATGGAGCTGCTGTCCCAATACCTGGAAGTCATTTGGTTCAAATTGTTACTTTATTTCTCCTGAGTTGAGAAATTGGAGTGAAAGTCAGAAGAGCTGTGAAGAGATGCAGGCTCACCTGCTGGTGGTCGACACCAAGGAGGAGCAGGTACTTTCAGTGTTGGGGTCACGGTGCTGCCAGCTCTGTGCCCCCTTTTAGGCTTGGGAGGAAGCTCTCATGGTCGGGGTGTTGCTGTGAGGTGCAAGGCTCTCAACAAAAGAGATGGGGACGGAAATCTAAGTCTTTGCATTCGACACTTTCTTCTGCTTCCATTTGACTCCATTGAGCCACAAGTATAGTGGAGTATTTAGAATATTATATGGAGGCTTGAGTGGAAAGATGGGCCTATTGGAACCTGAACTATCAATTACATTGACCTATATATATATATTATAACTTATTACTGCTTCAATTTGGACGCCACACAGCGGTGCTTGGGGAAGTACCTGCTTAAGTGCTTTGAGATTGTTCCTAGCAGAGAGGTTGACCCAGTGCGAGAATAACTGCTCTTTGCTTGTGAGCTCTGAGTTTGATCTCCAGCTTTGGTAGCCAATTGAGAACTCCCAGTGGGATAGGGGTGGCCTGGTCTTTATGATCTCTAAGCACTAATAAAATGACAACCACTTCACAACAATACACCAGAAGAGGATATAAAGAATAAATTATCACTTGAGAAAAGCCACAAGTGTAATAGGAAATGAATAAACAGCAAGGAAGTGAAATAACTTAAAAAGTTATGAACAGAATGAGAATTCATGTAAATATTCCTGTACAGAGCTTGAACATTTCCATCTCCTACTGATGAAGTGGGGCTGAGTCTGAGATGATAATTCACTGTGAGCATGGACAGAAATCTCTGCCCTATGTGTTGAACACTGCAGTTCTCGAATGGAATATGCTCCAAATACCTAAATTAAGATCCTAATCCCTCACGAGATACAGGAAACTGCATCAGTGGCCCATCTTGGGTATGAGACAGGAGCCTTTAAAAATGATATCATAGCTCATGTACAGGAGACCCCTATATTCTTTGTCCTTCTATCCATACTAGCATACTACAAGGGAGCTTCAGTTCTGAATAGGGAAGAGGGTCTTATCTTCATCAGTGCTGTTCTACTGATTGCGGACTTTGGTCTGCATTACTATTTTGGTTGTGTATAAGTTTCCCTGTCTGTGGTGCTTTGCGAGACGCCAGAACATCAAAACCAAACATCATTATCACAAGTGATGTTGTTAATTCCATATTGTTCAATCACAGAAGACCTAGATTTAAGGGTCAGAGCCTGGGTACCTTTTCCTTTTGTCTTTTTTGTATTCTCTTTTCCCTAAGGCTATAAAGAACTCAATTCTAGTTGAATGTTATATTAACTATGACTCACTTCTGTTCTTTCCTAGAAGTTTATTAATTCAATTTTGAATAGGAAGAAAGCTTATTTTCTGGGGCTGTCAGGTCTGAAGAGTGGTCACTGGGAATGGGTTAATCAGACACCATACAATCACAGTGCCACGTGAGTATTGAATTTGATAAGGGAATCCTCATCCTGTAGTCTGTGGGGATTTTTAGGATGCTCTGCCTAGAAGCTTTTAAGACAATATAGCTGAACATTGTACATTAATTTTCATGTTTCAATTGCATTGAATTCGGTTGCTAATCACCTTAAGAAGTCTATATAGTATCATTTTATTTTTTCCATGTAGAAATATTGCACTGAATTTAAAGAGCTCAGATAGCTAAGGAAAAGTTTTCTTCTATGGTAATGATGATTTTCCAACTCAGGTTTATTTGATATGAAAGCCTGTGCTTGTGAAAGTTTATATATTCAAATATAACAAAAATTCATCAGTGCTCAACTGATCATGAGGCGCCCGGGAGGGAAGGTGGGTTCTAGCCCTGGCCCACCATCCCAATAGAGTCTCACAAGATTCCCTTGGGCTACATAGCACACGACAGGACATATGGAAATATTACTGGTGCCCACTCAAGCAAATCAAAGAACAACGGGAAGACAAGTGACACAAAATTTATGCCAAAAAATCATAACCATTATTAAAATTTAATCCCTGTCGTAAAGCAATAAGCTAAATTCTTATAATCCTCAAGTATCTTTCACTGTCACTGTATCACTGTCTTCCCGTTCATCACTGATTTGCTCGAGTGGGCACCAGTAACATCTCCATATGTCCTGTCTCATGCTAGTAGAGCCCAAGGACATCTGCTTGCTCCAGGAACATAAAGAACCTCAAACCATTCCATCAGGTCATGGGAATGAGGTCTATAATTGTTACTGGTATTTGGCATATCAAATACGACATGGGTAGCTTGCCAGGCTCTGCCGTGTGGGTGGCATACTCTTGTAGTCACCTCTGATCTCCAGCATTCATTGATAAACCGCGACGGCCGAAAGCGGCTGTGCGAGCCGGGCTGTGATCAGCTCTTCTGCTGGGTGGAA
This sequence comes from Cryptotis parvus, assembly GCA_021461705.1. NCBI lineage: Eukaryota > Metazoa > Chordata > Mammalia > Eulipotyphla > Soricidae > Cryptotis > Cryptotis parvus. Next base: position 56,078 of record JAJIBD010004263.1, on the reverse strand, counting down.
TTCTGACAAGAGGGGGAGTCCGGATACCAAGATACTAAGTATCTTTAGGTATCTTAAAATATCTTTAAAATCTTAGTGTCTTTAGTATAAAAGTATCTTTTTTATCTTAAAGTATTGATGAATGTTTAAAAAAAACTGTGAGATTCCTTATGAAAATTTAGTGCATTAACTCTTCAGGGACTCATATCAACTCTGTGAAACATAGGGTTAGACTTTTTTTAGATTAAGGACAGAATATGATTTAATCATATTAGATAACAGTAGTAGAATCAGGAATTTTAAATGAAACATAATTTTATGTGTTTATTTAAAGTTTTTTACTTTTCCTTTACACTTTATGTAAACACTGGTTTACAAAGTTGCTATGATGATCTGCTGCAAGCACTCAGTATTCCAACACCAATCCACCACCACTGTCACTTTCCCTGCACCGTTGTCTCCTATTTTCCCAACCACCCCCTAAGCCTGCCCCCATAGCAGACCCTCAATAATTTAATTTATATTGCTTGTTATCAATAATTTGCTATCAGAATGATTAAAAATGCTTCCTAGAGGAAAGTTAGTGAAGATTGTATCCCACCATGGAGTCATTAGTTACCATATTAGAGATTACTAAAATATTGTTACAGGTTAAGCCTTCTGTGTTTATATTTTGTTAATGGAGATGGATGCCTTCTACAGTACATCCCATCCAATCTGGTGCAGCTCCTGGTTTATAAGTGTTGTGAAGTTTGAGATGTTTACAAACAAGTGTTATCACGCATTCCAGGAAGTCCAGAATTTTTAATGGGGTGACACAGCTGGAGTTAAATTTTTAATTAGGTGACAGGTTTGGGGCATGTGTGATTGCTGGGACTTCCAGTAGCACAGGGAGATGAGGGCAGGTAGCCCATCCCCAACTCCCTGAAAGCCTGGAGATTTCAGTCCAAAACATGCATACCTGAGGTTTTCACCAGATTCATTTCTGGGTGAGGCTTGTCCTGAGCAATGAAATCTGGCTGGGAGCATGGCAGTGATTTTGGAGTGTGGTAGCTCTAGACTGCTGGGTCTCTGTTTGGGAGGGTGCTGGGCTCACTACCCCAATCCTGGGAGTCCTGAGTGGGAAGCATGGAATCAAAAATATTTTAAACAAGTCTCATACCCCTAAAGTAGTACATATAAAAGCCCACTATATTGATATGACAAGGAGAAAATTCTTTAATCACTAAAGGGAACCTTTAGTGATGGGAACAGGACATAAGCATGGGCAGAGAAAGGGAGGTCTGCTAAAGGGGAGTCTAACGAGATAGATGGAGCAGTACTGGGTGACTTCAGCACCACAGCAGGGAAATGGCAGCAACAGACAGAGGAAACGTATGTTAGTGATGGGGAAGCAATGATGTGTGTGTCTCTGACTTGACCTGTGAATGCCATGGCAGCCCTTGCTTCACTGTGTCTGTTCAATCACAGTTTGAGAAACATACTCACCCTGTTCTCCTTTTTCAGGTTCTGGCACCCAGGTGAACCCAATAATGCCAATGAACATTGTGTTATGCTAAACTTTCGTCCACTACTGGGCTGGGGCTGGAATGATATCCCTTGTTTCACGACTGAGTTATCAATTTGTGAGATGCCAAAGATCTACTTATGAATGGAACATTCTCCATGATCCTGTGGTTGAGTTGCCATTGTTAATTAGAAAGATAATTTGCTAATTAGAGATTTAATTTGTTAATTAGAGAGCTAATTTGTATTTGTGCATCTCATAAGATATCAACAAAGAAGTTTTCAGTAGTCTACCACTTGTGATGAATCAGTGAACCTCTTAAATTATTCATTCATAAAAAAAACAACATTTATTGAGCATTTTTTTATTTCTTATTTTTTTAAACATTTTATTATACCACCTTGAGATATACAATTACAACGTTGTTCACGCTGGGGGGTTTCGGTCACACAGTGTTCCAGCACCCCGCCCTCCACCAGTGCCCCTCAGCCACCACCCATGTCCCCAATTCCCTCCCCCTCCCACATCCTGCCTAAATGGCAGGTTCTTTATCTCCTCTCTCCCTCTCTCTCTCCCTCCTTCTCCCACACATTGTGGGTTGCACTCACGCATACACAGAAGCCATCATTTGCATTTTTTGTCTGTATTTAATGCTCAGTTCTATGTTAGTATCAGACCTTTAGACATTTATTCACACATGTTCCCTTCTCTATCTAAACTAACCTCTGACTCCCCACACGCTTGTGGTAATTTCCACTTTCGGTAAGATCACCTGGTATATTTATGTCATGCAAATAAAGTAAAGACACCATATCCAAGAGTGTTTTCATGGACAACTAGAGGGAACCTGAGTCTCTTCATTTTGTCTAACTGCTCAGTTGTGATTTTGTGGTTCTTCTGTCTCAAATTCTCTCTTCTTGGATTGACCAACAGCAAAATAATTCCAACTGATAATTTTGATTTTTCTGAGCTGGATAGGTCTTTTTGGACTGACATCATATCATAAAACATTTGAAAAATAATACGCATCAATGGAAGAGAAACTTCAGCTCTGGTTGACTACACTTTGTTTTCAACCATTATTTGAGTGATGAACAAACTGGTATTCCCCAGTTATTTTTATATTATTTTAGTTTTATTATAGCATATACTATTTTAAAATATCAGCCATAAGGAGTGAATTAAAAAATCCTTTCTGGAGGGGCTGGAGCAATAGCACAGCAGGTAGGGCATTTGCCTTGCAAGCAGCCAACCCGGGTTCCATCCCCAGCATTCCATATGGTCCTCCGAGCACTGCCAGGAGTAATTCCTGAGTGCAGATCCAGAAGTAACCCCTGAGCATTGCTGGGTGTGACCCAAAAATAATAAAAAAAAAAAAAAAAAATTCTTTCTGGTGTGGTGTAGGGGGCTCTGGGATGGGTTGACCTAAGCTCTGAGATGGGTTGACTTAAGCCTAGAGCTCAGGAAAAGTCAGTAAAGATTTTTCCAACTCAAAAAATTTCTCCTTACCCCCAAGGCATGTTAAAACAAAGACCATTCTCTTTTTGTTTGTTTGGATGGTCACAATCAAGTTCTTTATTAGCACACTGGTTTTCCTCCTTTTATTAAATCACTTTGGTTTACAAAGTTATTCATAGTTGAGTCTTAGACATACAATATTGCTGCATAGATTCTACCATCAATATAAACTTCCTCCACCTTCCAGCAACAGGCTAAGATTCCTCCATACCTGCCCTATCCCCACCTTTCGAAGTCTGGTTGTTAAAATCTTGATTTCAGTGTTGTGGACTGGCTTGTTTGGGTCTTTGGCTCTGTCAGTCCTAACACCACCTTTGTGCCTTGATCTCCTGACCTGGCACCTTCTCACTTGTCTCTTCTCTCTCTCTCTATCCCCTCCCTCTCTTTCTTTCCTTTTCCTTCCTATACTATGGGCTAGACATTGATCTGGGCACTCCTTCTCCCTCCTTTATTTTTTTTTAATATTTTATTATACCACCATGAGATATACAATTACAAGATGTTCATGTTTGAGTTTCAGTCATATAGTGTTCCAGCACCCATCCCTCCACCCATGTCCATTTCCCACCACCAATGTTCCCACTTCCCTCCCCTTCCCCCAGCCGGCCTCCATGGCAGAGAAAGGTTATCTCCTTTCTCTCTTTCTCTCTTTCTCTCCTCTCTCTCTCTTCTATCTCGCTCTCCTTCTTGCTTCCTTTTCTTAAGTATTGCAGACTGTAATGCATACATTTAGAGGTTATTATGTGTATCTTGTTGCCTATATTCAATGCTCAGTTCTTGGATGGTATCATCATTGTCAACGATTATCAGCACACTGTTCTCTTCTCTGTCTTACTTAGCCTCTACCTCCCACACGTTTGTGGTATACCAGGTTTTAAGATATCGTGCAGATGCGTGCTATGGGGACCAGGCTGTGTCCAGTTGTGGAGTTCGGATCAGAGGATGACTGTGGTTGGGTTACACGAGGTTTTCTGACTTGTGGGAGCCTGGCGGAGGACAGATCAAAGAGCAAAAACCTGTCCTCATCCCAAAACGCCCCACCAGTCTAGCACAGGGCAGGCAGGCAGAGACTCTGTCCTGCTCCTGAATACCTGGTGTCCAGCGAGAGCCCCAGCAGCAGTTCTGGATGGGGTCACCAGGCCTTTGTGGAGGGAACCAAGGAGGTGGTTGGTGGCCCCAGTCCAGGATCCCTAAAACCCTGACTGGTGTAGTTGCCAAGTCCTGCATGCCTGGTCTTGAATTCTTCCCCCTGCCCCCCACTTTAGCACTTTGAATTTATATGAGGTATTTAGAATAACTGGATAAAGACCTTTAAAATTTTGATAGTCTCTGTCTTCCAAATCAGCTTACAAGAACCAGGTGCCCGGGCCATAGCCATAGCCTGGGTATGGAACCAGAAAGCTTTAAAGCTCTCTTGAGTATCTGTGTTTGCTCCCAACACTCTCTGTGTACTCCCTCTCAAGAGCTTTTCCCCTTTTTTCTTTTGTCAGTGACTACTCCAGGCTGTGTTTGGGCACAGACAGATGGATGGTGACTATTAAAGAGAAGAAATAGAAGAAGTTTTTTTGGGGTGTGCTCCTGGGCAGACCCTGCCAGCCCCTGGTAAGGCTAGTACAGCTGTACCCTGGAAGAGACTAATGGGGATTTTATGTTGTCTTGGGAAGGAAAAGTAACAGTTATAAGTAGGATCCGTGCACTTGCTCTGGCCTTCAGTTATGTGTAGAGGATGAGTGTGAGGGAGTATGGGATGCAGTCTGGTGGCCGCCTGGCACTGAATGGACCTTAAGTCCTGTCTTACATGCTGAGGACAGGGTGATCCTTGATTCAGGAATTGTCGCTATCTCATCAGCCGGTTGCCATTTAATCCCCAACAAGCCTTACTACTCTCTCCAGTCTTCCTGATGTAGGCAGACAGAAAGAAAAGGGCTCCTATGGTAATGGCACTCCCAAGAAGTAGTAAAATCACCTAGTTCTAAGACCAAAAGGACTTGAACACAGAAACTGAGACCTAATAAGACCTTCACTTGCCCATGAGACCCTGAGAAGAATGGACCTTCTCCAAGAGAAGCTCCAACAGGTACAAAGGACAGGAAAGGACTTTCAATGACCATCCAACACACCCCACACCACCCCTTATCAACCACCTTAGCAATGAACTTTTACCTGGGTAGAAGGCCAGTGGAAAGGCAGCTTGAGAAAAACTCTATAAAAGTCACCTTGAACAAAGGAAGGCCTGAGTCCATGTGCTGCTTGTGGCACCTGAGTACATGTGTTTCCCGCATCTCTTGAGATGTGTATTCTCTGTTTCTCTCTCTGTCTCTCTCTACCCCCTTCTCCTTCCTAAAAGCCTCCCAACAAATTCGGTTTTTACTTCAATGCTCATCTTCTCCTGAAATTCTTCAGAGATGCAAAGACAAGAACTTGCAAGGCCTGAGTAAGGCCTAACCTTCCCAGAGGGTCCCAAGGAGGCAGAGGCAGATAGGGAGAACTTGACCATCTCTCTCCTTTCTGCCTCACATAAGCCACCTGTGGGGATCCACCAATATCATTCCTTCTCCATTCTGATGGCATAATATATTTCTGAAAAAAGTAACATATGTTTGCATAATTTTCTATTGTGGATGGTGGGGGAGACCAGGGGTGAGAGAAGGGAAATTAAAAGTCGTCTTTTTCCAAGAGAGAGGGGAGAGAAAAGAGATAATGAACCTGCCATTTAGGCAGGCTATGGGAAGGGGAAGGGAATTGGGGACATTGGTGGTGGGAAATGGGCACTGGTGGAGGGCGGGGTGCTGGAACACTATGTGACCAAAACCTCTAAACATGAACAACATTGTAATTGTATATATCACAGTGTTATAATAAAATATTTAATTAAAAATGTTGTCTTTTCCTCTAATTTCTGAGAAAGAAAATTGACTTTGGGAGATGGTGTAATTTGGAGTTGTCGGGGTCCCGAACAGTATCGGGTGGGGTCCTTTGGGTTGTCTATCCACGTTTGGGGCTGGACGACCATTCCCTCTAGCTGATGAACAAATAATCTGGAGCATGGAGCATATGGAGCATGTCCTAGAAAATACATGGCTTTAATTCTACACACACACACACACACACACACACACACACACACTCACACCTTACTCCATCTCAACACACAGACACACACTCTGACTCCCAAACTGCTAGATGTCAATTCTATACAGAGGTTGGGGGGCAGGGTGTTATCAAAGATAAAAAAAAGCATCATAGCACCGGGGAAGACTCATCAGGTGTGGGGTGACCCTGCCAGGCAGTCTCCTGGCCAGCAGGAGAAGCCTCAGGATCTTCAGTGCTCAGGAGAGAGCCCTGAATCGGCACGAGAAAGAAATTACACACAAGGCAGAGGAAAAAGAGAGCAAAACAGACAGAACAAACAGGACAGAACAGAACAATACAAAACAGGACAGACAGACAGGTCAGACAAAGAGACAAGACAGCAGACAGGACAAAAGAGGACAGACAGACAGACAGTACAAAACCAGACAGACTTTATTGTAAGCAGGTGGCTGCTTATATAGGGGGCAGGGGTACAGCAGTCACGGGTCAGGCAAGAGGGAGCATCAAGTCCATACATGGTAAAAAGGTTAAACAAATGTTTTACATAGTATATATAGATAACTTCTATACATTGAGAAAGCCTTGTGGTCACAGATGCATACTCTTGCTATCTATAATCATGGCAGGATTTATGTTAGTGCCTGCCTAGCTGATTGTGGTCACCGAACAGGCATCCACCGGGGTCAGAAGGCCATGGAAGATTATAGTAAAAGATGTTTCCCAGATGTTGCAGTTCCAAAATGGAGACTGCTAGGCCAAGGAGCTTTTGGCTCCCCACAATCAGGGCCTAATGGGCAGAGACCAGGGTACATTGACTTTCCTCAACCTTGGCTGATAAACAATCATTTCAACAATATTTCCAGTCATTCTTGTATAAATGCAGCGAGAGAGACAGGCTTTATCTACACCCTAGATTCAGTTTGTAGGGTCATCTTTCTTGGGGAGATCACATCGTAGGACCCAGACTACATTCCCCTTGCCAGATTGATCATTTACAATCCCCTCAGGACCCTATCTCCAAACTGAGGCAACAGTCCTAAGCATTCTGTTCCAGCTGCAAGGAAATTCACAGCTTATCTTCAAAACAGAGCAGTCCCAACCTTGCTCTAACCTTTGGGCCAGAGCAGGACTTACTCTAAAATTGTCCCATTTTGTATTTACATGATAATCCCTAAATATCAGTAGGGCAAGACACAATGTGTAAGAGGAGAGAGAGAGAGAGAGAGAGAGAGAGAGAGAGAGAGAGAGAGAGAGAGAGAGAGAGAGAGAGAGAGAGAGGAAAGGAAAAGTGTCTGCTATAGAGGCAGGCTAGGGGAGGTGGGAGGAAATTTTGGGCCATTGGTGGTGGGAATAGGGCACTGGTAGAGAAGCGAATGCTGGAACAATGTATGATTGAAACCCAATGATAAACATTTCTGTAATTGTGTATTACATGGTGGTATAATAAAATGTTTTAAAAATAAAGAAAGAAAAAAAATGTAACTATGAAAAAAATTGCCCCATTTTGAAGCCAGGATGATCGGTTTTCATGGTTCCATCCAGTCCCAAATTGGGACTCTCTATGAGGGTGTGAGGAATTAGATTCTATCTAAAAAGGTTGGAAATAGGGTTAGGAAACATGTCAGAAGCCCAGGAGCAAATAATTCAGAGTTAATTAACTCACAAATGCACTGCCCTGACTATTTTGCTGTGCCCATACAAAAAATCTTTAGCACATGCAAAGAGCATACTGGAAAGAGAAACATCCCTTTATTAACATTACAAAACTCAGGGCTAGCTAGCAAGTATAGTGAATAATTCAGCAGTAAACTTGTATTCAGGAAGGGAGAGGAGATTTATGACAAAGTTAGTGAAGAACCCAAGGGAAAAGGGGCCCTAAGGAACCATGTTATCTCAAATCTGACTTTCCGGGTGCATGAAGAGGTGCTGATTGCTACAAGTGAGAAAGAAGCTGACCTGTAAGCTGTTTCTTCTCTGTCTTCTTTCCCCCCATGAGTCACTCCCTGGTGAGAAGCACACAGCAGAAATGCGCACGTGCCCAGGTCAGTGGGTCTTCAAGAAATCATGTTTGCATGCATAGACATACAGATGCTGGAAGGTTTTTCCTTTTTTTAAAATAAAACTTTATTTAAACTTGTCTTGATTTACAAGCAGTTCACAATCATTTAAAATTCCCATCTCTATGTTTGTGTGAGCTTTACTCACTACCCCAGCAGAGTCCTTGTGCCCTCAAACTGGCCAAATGACTCTCTCTACCTCTTCCTCTCACCCCACTTCCCTTTCCCTCTGGTAGCCACCTGTTGGGTGATTCACCCTACTGAATCTTAGCCTCCAGCTACACTTAACATATGTGGAGAGTTGGCCCCTCCTTTGGGGAATCTCCGGAGGAGACACAATGGGAGTTTGGCAGAATTGGACTGATTTCATAATTTTATAATGGCATAAATATTTTTATCATAAATCTCAGTTGCCCCAGATCAATATTACGTTCCCACAGGTCCCTGTGTGGGACATACAAGTAGATATCCCAAGAGTACTTGGCCACATTGGATCAACCATAATGTAATCAATTCTCCTAGTTTAGAGACATGCCAGTGTGCCTCCAGGCATACTAACATGTCTCTGACTCTAAAGGTAATGCTAAAGTGAATCATTCTGATGGATTTTGGACCTTAGTGGGATCCAGAGTCTGGGATCTGCTAGCTATATATTCATAGTAAAAAGTATTAATGCCATTTCCTACAAATTACATTCTGAATTGCTTTCTGGTTCAGAGATGCAGCCCCTCCCTCTTCTCTGCTAGGGACATTTTGCCTCTGGTAATAAGCTCTTGGCTTTTGTGAAGCATGAGTCAAAGGTTCACCTAAAGATCTACATTTCGATCTGATTTTTGTGCATGGTGTTAGACACAGGTCCAAATTCATTTTTTTACATGTCGCTGCCCAGTTTTCCCAACACCACTTATTGAAGAGGCTTTCCCTTACTCCATTTTAGACTCGTTGCACCTTTATCAAAGATTAAATGATCATGTGTTTGAGGTTGGGTGTCAGGATACTCAATTCTATTCCATAGGTCCACGGGTCTGTTTTTATTCCAATACCATGCTGTTTTAATTACTACTGCCTTGTAGTACAGTTTGAAGTTGGGTAAGGTGATGCCTCCCATCTTCTTTTTCCCGAGGATTGCTTTAGCTATCCTTGGGGGTTTATCGCTCCATACAAATTTCAGGAGTGTTTGGTCAATTTCTTTGAAGAATGTCATGGGTATCCTCATAGGGACTGCATTGAATCTGTATAGAGCTCTAGGGAGTATTACCATTTTGACAATGTTGATTCTCCCCCATCCATGAGCAGGGAATGTGTTTCCATTTCCTTGTGTCCTCTTTTATCTCTTGGAGCAGTGTCTTGTAGTTTTCTTTTATACAGGTCCTTTACACACTTGGGTAAGTTGATTCCTAGGTATTTGATTTTCTGTGGCACAATTGTGAATGGAATTGTTTCCTTAATATCCCTTTCTTCTCTTTCAGTTATTTGTATATAGGAAAGCCACCGACTTTTTTGCGTGTGGATTAAAAGATCTCAATATCAGACTTGAATCCATAAAGTACATTGAAGAAAATATAGGAAAAACCCTCCATGACATTGAAGCTAAAGGCATCTTCAAAGATGAAACATCTCTAACAAAGCAACTAGAAGAAAAGATAAATATATGGGACTACATGAAACTAAAAAGCTTCTGCACCTCAAAAGAAACAGTGACTAAGATACAAAAGCAGTCCACAGAATGGGAAAGAATATTCACCCAATACTCATCTGATAAGGGGTTAATATCCAGGATATATCAGGCACTGGTAGAACTTTACAAGAAGAAAACAAACAACCCCATCAAAAAATGGGGAGAAGAAATGAACAGAAACTTCAGCAAGGAAGAAATTGAATGGCCAAAAACATATGAAAAAAATGCTCATCATCACTAATCATCAGAGAGATGCAAATCAAAACAACAATGAGATACCATTTTACACCACAGAGACTGGCACATATTCAAAAGAACAAGAACAACAAGTGCTGGCGTGGGTGTGGGGGAAAAGGGGACACTCATCCATTGTTGGTGGGAATGCCGGCTGGTACAGCCTTTCTGGAAAACAATATGGACATTCCTCCAAAGACTAGAAATTGAACTCCCATTTGACCCAGCCATACCACTCCTGGGAATCTACTCTGGGAAACCAAAAATACGCAGCGGAAACACCATCCCTACTTTTATGTTCATAGCAGCATTATTCACAATAGCCAGAATCTGGAAGCAACCCGAGTGCCCGAAAATAGATGACTGGATAAAAAAGCTTTGGTACATCTACACAATGGAATACTATGCAGCTGTTAGGAAAAATGAAGTTATAAAATTTGCCTACAAAATGGATGGACATGGAGAAGATTATGTTGAGCGAAATTAGCCAGAAGGAGAGAGACAGTTACAGAATGACTGCATTTATCTGCATAACATAAATATATAGGTACATATTATGATACCAATATCCAAGGTCAAGTGAAACATACATCAGGAGGTCCTGTCAAAGGTGGAAATTGTCACAAACGTGTGGGAGTCAGAGGCTAGGTAAGACAGAAAATGGAACAGTGTGCTAACAATTGTGAGGGTACTAATGCCAACCTAGAACTGAGCATTAAATAGAGGCAAAAGGATACACATGACAACCTTTTAATGTATGTTCTGTAATCCATAGTCTGGAGAGGAAGGAAAAGAGAAAGATAGAGAAATGGAAAGAAATAAAGAACCTGCCATGGAGGAGGGGCTGGGGGGGGGGGGGGGGAGGGAACCGGGGGACGTTGGTGGTGGGAGATGGGCACTGGTGGCGGGATGGGTGCTGCTACACTGTATGACCAAAACCCAAATATGAACTTTTTAATTGTATATCTTTGTAATTGTAAAAATAAAAAAAAATTAAAAAAAAAATAAAAAAAACAAGAGAGAAATAAAAAAAAAAAAAGATCTACATTTCAAAAGGGTCATTTACCTGATTCCATCTCTAGATAGCCCAGTCCACGATGAACCGGGCTGGGAAGTTTTGGTGGATTTCTATCTATAAAATAAGCTGAGAGAAGACCCTTTTTTCCATTTTGGCTTCCCTTGGTGTTTTCCTCTTTCCATCCTTTCTGTTCTCTGTTGGCTTTAACAGGTGGTGGCTGTCATCTTGGCCTTACATGTGGCAGGGGGCCCAGTTGTGAATGCAGAGTCTGGAGATTTTCCTGTTCTTGGATTGTATATCAGAACCTGTGATAGTAAAGCCTTTTAAAACTGCCCTGGATTCCTGAGTTTTCATCCATTCCCCGCCGGCTTCTGACATAAAAGGGAACTCACTTCCTGGTATTGTTGGGGACCCCAGCGGCTCCCCCCACAGCCACCATAGTTTTTAAGAATCCAATCCAAACATGTAAATGAGATCTTTCATATCTTCAAAATTTATCAAACTTGTAAGTTTATTTCCTGATTCCACCAAAAATTTGTATGTCATGTTACTGTCTTAGTCTTATGTTAAACATTTTAAAAGCCTTACTACGACATTTTTCTGATAAATAAATATATCTCTAATATAGTGTTGTTTTGTAAAAGAAATATATAAGGAATAACCATTTAAATATTCTTAATACAGATGCTTTTTTTTAAAATGGAGCATTATTTATTTAATGTTTTGGTTTTTGTTGTTTGGACCACACCTGATGTGATACTCAGGGCTTACTCCTGACCTGTACTCAGGAATTACTCCTGGCTGTGTTCAATGTATCATATAGGAGGCTGGGATTTGAATCTGTGTCAGTTGTGTGCAAGACAAGGGTTCTACCCTACTGTATTTTTTCCTTCCCCTGGACTGTTTTTTTTTAAATTTTATTATATCACCATGATCACTTGATCACTTGACATTCCGTTATTCGTCGATTTGCTCGAGCGGGTGCCAGTGACATTTCCATTTGACCCTATCATGTGCCAGTGTAGTCCAATGACTACACTGCTTTCTTCAGGAAGAGCCTCAAACCATTCGTTCAGAGTCTTGACGAAGAAGTCTGGCCATCTTGTAGATGGGGGCCACATGATCTTTTTGACTTCCCGTTATCCAGTCGGTAACGGCCACGTGATCTTTTGACGTCCCATTATCCAGTCGGTTAAGATTCTGTTCAGCGGTCATCTCCAAATCACATTACATGTCCAGCCCATCTGATTTTCGATGCCTTGGCAAGAGAGACAGCATCCCTGACTCTGGATCATTGACAGAGGTGGAACTCCGGATTCCTTCTCTCACTTGAGTGAGGCATGATATTCCAAGCATAGTTCTTCTAATTCCTCTTTGGGAGACCCGAATAGCTTTCTCATCCCTGCTTCCATAGGGCCCAGGTCTCTGAGGCATATGGTAATGCAGGGAGAACTGTGGAGTCGAAGAGATGTGCCCGGAGCCAGAGGTTCTTTGTCCTTTTAGCTATTTCTTCGATGCCTTTGAAGGCATTCCATGCCTCTGTCTTCCTCCTGCCCAGCTCAGGTTTTAAGTCGTTCATCAAGTTGATTTCTCGACCTAGGTACCTAGATGCTTGTTCCATTGAGAGTGAATGGGGCTCCTGGAACTAGTTCATTTTTCATGAACATTGTTTGGTTGAGATTCATCTGTAGACCTATCTTTCCACATTCTCCTCGGTTGAAGTCAGCCAGCATTTGTGCCACTTGGCTAATGTTTGGTGTCCTAAGAAGGACTAACAAGGAATGGTTGATAATACCACCTTGAGGTGTACAATTACAAAGCTGTTCATGATTGGATTTCAGTCATACCAACAGCCATGCAACATTCCACCATTGCACCCTTCCCAACACCAATGTCCCCAGATTTCTGTACCCCCCAACTTGCCTCTATGCAGGTATTTTTTTCTTCTTTTTCTTCTCTCTCTCTCTCTCTCTCAATCTCTCTCTCTCCTTCTTTTGCACATTGTGGCTTGCAATACATGCATTAGGGGTTACACGGCAGAGCCTGGCAAGCTACCCGTGTTTTATTTGATATACCAAAAAAACAGAAACAATTATAAACCTCATTCCCATGACCTGAAAGAGTGGTTTGAGGCTTTTTTTTGTTCCTGGAGCAAGCAGATGCCCCTGCGGTACACTCGCTTGCAATAGGACGTATGGAGATGTTACTGGTGGCCACTCGAGCAAATCAATGAACAACGGGAAGACAAGTGATACAAAGGGTTATCATGTATATCCCTTTGCCTATGTTCAACGCTAGTTTTAGTCTGGCATTACCATTTCTACCAATTATTAGCATACTGGTCCCTTCTCTATATTATGTAACCCTTCTCTATATTATGTAATCTACCACACACACTTGTGGTAGATTCCAACCACTGACAAGACCTACTGGAGTGTTTTTAATGAATTGGTGAAAATTTTACTAATGTTATTTTTTTAAAATTATTGATAGTATATTTTCAGTCACTTCTTTAAATGTAACACAGACACGCACAAGCAAAGCATAACAATTTCAACCTAGTAACAATAGTTTACTCATGTGAATTATAATCATAAGTCTGTGAAATACTTCAAAAGTTCTTCGTACTTGCTGATTTATGAGTCAGCATAATATAGTTATATGCTTTAGTATGTGTTTGCATATCTGGTAATATTTTATTGGGCAAGCAAGTCTGAGGTTTTAAAATGCCAGTTCCTGTTGGTGATTTCACAGGGAAGGTTTTTCTTTGTTGTTAACTTCCTCTTTTTTAATGTAACTTTATTATTAGTATTAGGCAGGAGTATTAAAAAATTCATACTATATAAGAAATAATATTTAAGAATCTCTTTAATATTCATTATTATGATTATTTAAAGTTTTGAATAGTTCTTGGATAACTTTAAGACTTTTGTAGTCACATAAAGTCATATAATACAGGTTAAGAGAATTCGCTTATAATGTAGGCCCTGTCAAAACATTCAGTGAAGTTATTTCTTTATTATAACTTTTGGGGCATAGTTAAGGAGACTAACTAATGAAACCAAGAGCTGGTTCTTTGAAAAAAATAAACAAGATTGACAAACCACTTGCAAGACTTGTAAGAAAAGGAAAAGAGGGAACCCAAATAAATAGAATCAGAAATGTAAACAGGGACATCACAACAGAAACCACAGAAATTCAAAAGATTATCAGAGATTACTATGAGAGCCTGTATGCCATGAAACAAGAGAATCTAGAAGAAACGGACAAATTCCTGAATTTCTATAGCCTCCCAAGGCTACAACAAGAAGATTTGGAGTACCTCAACAAACCTATCACCATCGAGGAGATGGAACCGATAATCAAAAGTCTTCCCAAACACAAAGCCCAGGTCCAGATGGATTCACCAGTTAATTATATCAAACCTTTAAAGAGGACCTACTCCCAATCCTTTTCAAACTCTTCCAGGAAATTGAAGAAAGAGAAATACTCTCAAATAGCTTCTAAGAGGCACATATCACCCCTGATGCCCAAAGCAGGCAGAGATGTCACGAAAAAGAAAAATTACAGACCAATCTCCCTGATGAACACAGATGCTAATATCTTCAACAAAATACTAGCAAATAGAATCCAAAGAGTCATCAAAAAAATTATACACCATGACCAAGTGGGATTCATCCCGGGAATGCAAGGATGGTTCAACATCCGCAAGTCAATCAACATAATACATCATATCAATAAAAGGAAAAATAAAAACCATATGATCATATCAATAGATGCAAAGAAAGCATTTGACAAGATTCAACACCCATTCATGATGAAAACTCTCCATAAAATGGGAATTGAAGGAACTTCCTCAATATAATCCAGGTCATCTACTACAAGCCCACAGTGAGCATCATTCTTAATGGGGAAAAGCTGAAAGCCTTTCCCTTAAGATCAGGGACAAGACAAGGCTTCCCACTCTCACCACTTCTATTCAATATAGTACTGGAAGTACTTGCCATAGCAATCAGGGAAGAAAAAGACATTATGGGCATCCAGATAGGAAAGGAAGAAGCCAAGTTGTCACTATTTGCAGATGACATGATATAACTGGAAAACCGGGAACTATCTACCAAGAGGCTCCTAGAAATAATAGATTTCTATAGTAGATTGGCAGGGTTCAAAATCTATACCCAAAAAGTCAATGGCCTTCCTATATGCAAACAATGAAAAGAGAAGAAAGGGATATTAAAGAAACTATCCCATTCACAGTTGCACCACAGAAAATCAAATATCTAAGGATCAGTTTGACAAAGAATGCAAAGGATCTCTACATAGAAAACTACAAACCGTTACTTCAGGAAATAAAAGAAGACCTGAGGAAATGGAGACACATTTCCTGCTCATGGATTGGAAGAATTAACATTATCAAAATGGTAATACTCCCTAGAGCTTTATACAGATTCAATGCAGTCCATATAAAGATACCCATGATATTCTTCAAAGAAATTGAATAAACACTCCTGAAATTTGTATGGAATAATAAACCCCCACGAATAGCTAAAACAATCCTTGGGGAAAAGAAGATGGGAGGTATCACTTTCCCCAACTTCAAACTCTACTACAAAGTGGTTGTAATTAAGACAGTGTGGTATTGGTATAGAGACAGATCCATAGGCCTATGGAATAGAACTGAATATCTTGAAACACACTCTCAAATATACAATCACTTAATCTTTGATAAAGGAGCAAAAGATATTAAGTGGAGCAAATAAAACCTCTTCAACAAATGGTGCTGGCAAAACTGGAGAGCTACATGTAAAAAAATGAACTTAGACCTCCTTCTAACGCCATGCACAAAAGTCAGATCAAAATGGATTATAGATCTCAACATCAGACATGAATGAGTAAGGTACATCAAAAAAATAGGAAAAACGCTCTACAACATCGGAACTAAAAGCATCTTCAAAGATGAAACACCTCTGACCAAACAAATGGAAGCAAAGATAAACAAATGGGATTATATAAAATTGAAAAGCGTCTGCATCTCAAAAGAAACGGTGACCAAGATACAAAGACAATCCACAGAGTGGGAAAGAATATCCACCCAATACCCATCTGACAAGGAGTTAATATCCAGGATATATCAGGCACTGGTAGCCCTTCACAAAGGAAAAAACAGCCAACCCCATCAAAAAGTGGGGGAGAAGAAATGAACAGAAACTTGCAAAAATAAGAAGTTCAAATGGTCAAGAGACATATGAAAAAGTGCTCTTCATCATTAATCATCAGGGAATTAATCATCAAGGGAATTTTCCAGCCCTTTTGTAAAACAATATGGACATTCCTCTGAAAACTAGATATTGAGCTCCCATTTGATCCAGCAATACCACTGCTGGGAATATACCCTAAAGACCGAAAAACACATAGCAGAAACACTATCTGTACTCTGTTATTCATCACTGAGCTATTCACGATAGTTAGAATCTAGAAACAACTTAAGTGCCTGAGAACAGAGGGACTGGCTAAAGAAACTGTGGTACATCTACACTATGGAATATTATGCAGCTGTCAGAAAAGACTAAATTATAAAATTTACCTGCAAATGGATGGACATGGAGACTATCATGCTGAGTGAAATTAGTCAGAAGCAAAAGGACAGATATAGAATGACTGCATTCCTTAGTAGGATATAAATAGACACCAGTGTTTTACTGAGTGCGGAAAAAACTCACCATAGAATATACACAAAGACACTTAAGTGATAAACTCTAAATATCTGCAGGGCTAGCCATAATGTGTAAAAAAAAGAAACTCTAAATATCTGCAGGGCTAGCCACAATGTGTAAAAGAAGAGGGAGAGAGATGCAGAGACAAGAGAGAGACAGAGAGAGAGAAAGAGGAAATGGGGGCTACCTGCTATTGAGGCAGCCTGGGGGTGGACAGGAGGGGGTGGGGTACATTGGTGGTGGAAATGGGGCACTGGTGGAGGGATGGGTGCTGGAATACTGTATTACCAAGAACCAATTATGAACACCTTTATAATTGTATGTCTAACGGTGGTATAATAAAAAATAAAAAAAAGAAAATATTTGTAATAAACATCCTGGAAAGTAAAGTGGTTTAGCAGTGTAGTACTAAGAACTTATAGTATAAAATATTTATACTATGCCCCTTGAGGTATTGCAGGTGAGGATGCAGCGCCTGGCTGCATCAACAGGTGGCAGATAGGAGACAGGCTTGTCTACACCCAGGACTCTACCCTGTGGGCTCTGGATGGTTGATGGTCTGACATAGAAAACAACTGGGCCCCCTGGGATGAACCCAGAGCCAAGGCAGAGCCTGGCAAGTACCCGTGGTGTATTCAATATGCCAAAAACAGTAACATAGACCTCATTCCCAATGAATGGAGATGTTACTTGTGCCTGCTAGAGCAAATCGAAGATCAATGGGAAGACATGTGATTGGCAAGGCAGGTGATTAGGCAGGAGTGGTGAGTGAACACACCCCTGCTGTGTTCAGGACATATTCCTGGCTCTTTACTCAGTGATCACTCTTGAAAGAGCTCAGGGGAGTATATGGGATACTCAGGTTTGAACCCAGGCTGACAATATGCAAAGTGCCATGACCACTGTACTATGGCTCCGCCTCACTCCCTTTCATATATTATTTATTGCATATAAGAATTTTTCAATATTTAAATAAATGAAAGAGGTCTAAATAAGGTACTTTTTGTATGGATACAAATCAGAAGCCTATAATTTCTCACTTATTTTCTGTATCACTTGTATCACTTGTCTTCCTGTTGATTATTGATTTGCTCAAGCAGGCGTCAGTAACATCTCCATTTAATGGGAATGAGGTCCATTGTTACTGTTTTTGGCATATCAAATACACCACGGGTAGCTTGCCAGGCTCTGCTATGGCTCTGGGTTTATACCAGGGGCCCAGTCTTTTTCTAAGTCAGATCATCAACCATCCACGGGGCAGAGCCCTGCGTGTAGACAAGCCTGTCTCCTGTCTGCCACTTGTTGATGCAGCTGGGCACTGAAGCCATACCTGCAACACCTAAAGGGGCAGTATTTTCTGCATTTATAACACTATTTTTTAAATTTTTTAATATTAAACTTTATTTAAACACATTGATTTACATAGTTGTTTACAGTACTATTGTTTCCGGCATTCAATATTCCAACACCAATGTGCCCACAACCAATGTACCCTTACTGCCACCAAAGACCTAGTTTCCCACCCACCCCCCAATTCCTGCTCCCTTAGCAGGCACTAATTATAAATATATATCTGGTAATGGTATTGCTAATATAACACTATTTTTTAAGTTTATGATCTTTACTTAATTTTTTAAATTTTTTTTTGTCTGCAACATTTTTTATTTTATTTTTTTAACAATTACAAAAATGTTCATGTTTGGATTTCCGCCATACAGTTTTCCAGCACCCATCTCTCCACCAGTGCCCATTTCCCACCACCAATGTCCCAGATTCCCTCCCCCTTCCCCTAGCCTGCCTCTGTGGCAGGTTCTCCATCTCTTTTCTCTCTCTCTCTCTCTCTCTCTCTCTCTCTCTCTCTCTCTCTCTCTCTCTCTCTCTCTCTCCTCTCTCTTACATGTTGTGGATTATAGTAGACTTTCGACAATTATTGGCCTACTGTTCCTTTCTCTGTCTTACCTAACCTCTGCTCCCACACGTTTGTGGCAATTTCCACCTTTGACAAGACCTCCTGATCCACGTTTCGCCTGACCTTGGTATCATAATATGCATATATATGTATATATGTTTATGTCATGCAAATAAATGCAATCATTCTATATCTGTCTCTCTCCTTCTGGCTAATTTCACTCAACATGATCCTCTCCATGTCCATCCATTTATAAGCAAATTTCATAACTTCATTTTTCCTAACAACTGCATAGTATACCAATTATATAGATGGTATACCATAGTTTACCATAGTTTCTTTAGGCAGTCATCAATTTTCGGGCACTCTGGTTATTTCCAGATTCTGGCTATTGTGAATAATGCTGCTCTGAATATAAAAAATAGGGATGGTGTTTCCGCTGTGTGTTTTTTTGGCTTACCAGGGTATATTCCCAGGAGTGGTATGGCTGGGTCAAATGGGAGTTCAATTTCTAGTCTTTGGAGGAATGTCCATATTCAAACCCCTCTTTTGACGTCGATGACCATCACTTCCCTGTAGAATGGTGAGATCCTTGTAGTGAAACCGTAATATACCTCACGAAGGATCTTTATGTATTGGGTTTGAAAGCCCTGTTTGGCTAGGGCTTCGATGACCACTTCAGTCTCCACATAATCAAAGGCTTTCTTTAAATCAATGAACGTGAGACAGAGTGGCATCTTGAATTCTCTATAGACCTCAATGAGTTTGGTTATCATGTGGATATGGTCGATTGTGCTGAATCCTTTTTGGAAGCCAGTTTGCTCACTGGCCTGAAGTCTATGTTGTCAGATACTAGTATGGCCAACTCCTCCTTTTTGGAGGAGTTGTTTGCATGGAGAATTGTCTTCCAGCCTTTGACTTTGAGGCTGTGTTTGCTCTGATTGTTCAGATGTGTTTCTTGTAGGCAACAGAATGTTGGATTCAGTTTTTTAATCCATTTTGTCATTCTGTCTCTTTAATGGCGCATTCAGGTAATTGGCGTTGAGAGAGATTATTGTCATAGGATGTTGTGCCATTTTTTGAATAAGTTTCTTGCGCTTTTTGGGTTTGTTTTATCTTACAGCAGCTCCTTCAGTCATTCTTTTAAAGTTGGTTTTGAGTCTATGAAGTTCTTAAGCTGTTGCTTATCTATGAAGTTGTGTATCTCTCCTTCAAATATGAATGTGAGTCTGGCCAGGTAAACAATTCTTGGTGAGGCCAACATTTCGTTGAGTCTTTTCATGATATCCCACCATTGTCTTCGGGCTTAGAGTGTTTCCTCTGAAAAATCTGCTGCAAATTCTAGGGATTTTCCTTTGTATGTGATTTCCTTCTTTGATCTTGCAGCTTTCAGTATTTTATCTCTATCTATGGTTCTTGCCATTTTTATTAGGATATGTCTTGGAGTATTCTTATTTGGATTTCTTTTTAGATGGTACCCTTTGAGCCTCCTGAATCTGGGAGTATGTGCTCTCTAGTTCCGGGAGCTTCTCAGCAATGATTGCTAGGATAGTCGCTTCTTTGTCAGGGTTTTCTTCTTGACCCTCTGGGATGCCAATGATCCTTATGCTATTCCTTTTGGCTTCATCTCGATTATTTCTTTTTGTCTGTTCATTTACTGTGAGTTTTTTTCCCATTTTCTGCTGTTGCCGAGAAAGTCTCTGCACCTCATCCTCAAGCTCACTGATTCTGTACTCATTGGCTGTTACTGTGCTGCGAAGGCCTTCCAGTGAGTTTTTCATTTCCCCATCTCATTTTTTAATGTCTGTTATTTCTGCTTGCATTTACATTTCCTCATTTCTGCTTTCATGTTCTCTTGCATTTTATTGGCTCTGTGTTCCATTGCTTCCTTGAGCTCCTTATGTATCCTTAACAGCTCTATTTGAAATTGCCTATCGGAGAGATACTACAGCTCATCATTATTGCTTGGCTCCTCTTGGCAGGTGTCTTCGCTTATGGAGCTTGGCATAATTCTGCATTGCTTTACCATTATGATTGTTATAGGTTGCAACTTGAGTGTACTGGGCATTGTGTTTTTGGGCAGTACAGTAAAGATTGTTGATGGTTGTTAACCGATTTTGAGGGATGTGGGGAGTACTGTGGAAAATATACCCTAGTACATTAGAGGATATTGGAAAGCACACTACTTTGCACAGACGCACTTGCTTGGAATATCATGCCTCACTCAAGTGAGAGAAGGAATCCAAAGTTCCAACCTCCATCGACGATAGAGAGTCAGGGATGCTGTTCCATTAGTCAAGGCATGAAAAATAAGATGGGCTGGACATGTAATGTGACTTGGAGACAAACGCTATACTAGAGCCGTTACTGACTGGATCCCACAGGACACTGAAAGATCATGTGGCCACCCACCTACAAGATGGTCAGACTTCTTTGTCAAGACCCTGAATGAACAGTTTGAGGCTCTTCATATTTCCTGGAGCAACCAGATGCCATTTGGCTACACTGGTATGTGACAGGGACAAATGGAAATGTTACTGGGGCCTGCTCAAGCAAATCGATGAATAAAGGATGTCAAGTGATCAAGTGATCCCTTTGCCTGCATTCAATGCTCAGTTCTAATGTGGCATTACCATTTTCCACAATTAGTAGAACACTAGCATATATTTATATCCCACTAATGAATGCAGTCATTCTAAGTCCGTCCTTTACCTTCTGATTAATTTCACTTGACATGATACTCTGTTGGATGACAGGTCAGCTAGCTTGGGAGCTTTGTTGTTTTATCAACTCACAGCTTAATCTATTTACATGTTCTTAAGCCAGGGTTCGTTCTAATGTGATCTCTCTTCTATGTAAACACTGCTGGAGAATGTGGCAGTCACCTTGACCCTGAGTTAGTAATTTCTGAATTATTATTATATATCTACTAAGACTTCTATGTTTTCTAGGTTGGGCACAGCTCCTTTTTTATACCCACTGGAGCCAGCATGGGACAGTTAGAATTTACCTGGAAACTACCACCCTACATTGAGACTATCGTTTAAGATTTCAGGAAGGGGGCCGCAGTGATAGCCCAGTGGGGAGGGCATTTGCCTTGAGGCGGGCTGACCTGTGCCGGCCCAGGTTCGATCCCCTGGCATCCCATATGGTCCCTGAGCACCACCAGGGAGTAATTCCTGAGTGCAGAGCCAGGAGTAACCCCTGAGCATCGCCGGGTGTGACCCAAAAAGCAAAAAAAAAAAATTCAGGAAGGATCATACTAATTTGCCCTCAAGCAGGGAGAGTGACCCTTTCAGTATACAGAGATAAGATACTCAGAATCACCCTGGTGCAGATAATAAATAAATAAGAAGGACCTTTTGGGTATCATCTAGATTACATGAAGCCCATAAAATTAAGATGTATTATTTTATACCAAACCCCCTCTCTCCAGTGTTTTACATAAGAGATCATCTCAGAAGAAGGAATATAGTCCTTGTCATAATCCTTTGTGGTGCCTGCTCTAGCAAATTGATGATCTATGGGAAGACAAGTGATACAAGTGATAATCCTTTGTTTATACCTATAATAGGGTGTGGCATCAACCTTCTACATTCTTCTACTATCTAGAAGCTGTTTAAGGTTCTCTGTTGACAGGATCCTCCCCGAAGTTAGGATTACTTTGGTATATATAAAGGGGACTGACTTGAAGTTCTTGCCCTTTTTTTGGTAGGGCTCTTTCTCAGGTGAGCTCCTCTCTTTGGTGGGACTCTTCTGGTGGGATCCTCTTTGGTAGGAGACTTGGGCCCTTGTGTATGGTCTAAGTTCTAACCAGAGCTAAGGTATTACATTATATTGGATTGTGGTGGTAGAGCTTTTGTACTATTAAAAGCCTTTTTTGGAACTGTGCTGGAGTCATGAGCTTTCATTCGTTCCCGGCAGCCTCTGAGGTAGAAGAGAACTTCTGTCCTGGTACTCTTGGGGACCCCAGCGACTGCCCGACAACTCTCCATGTCCATCCATTTGCAGGTAAATTTCATGACTTCAACTTTTCTGACAGCTACATAGTATTCCATTGTGCAGATGTACCACAGTTTCTTTAGCTAGTCTTCTGTTCTCGGGCTTTTAGGTTGTTTCCAGATTATGGCTCTCATGAATAGAGCTGCAAAGATTACCAAAGTGCAGATAGTGTTTGTGCTGTGTGTTTCTGGGTCTCCAGGGTCTATTCCAGGAGGAGTATTGCTGGGTCAAATGGAGGGCATTTGTTTTTGAAGGAATTTTTTCTAGTTTTCAGAAGAATGTCCATATTATTTTCTAAAAAGGACTGCATCAGTCGGCACTCCCACCAACAGTGGATGAAAGTTCTTTTCTCCCTGCATCCACACCAGTACTGGTTGTTCTTGCTCTTTTGGATGTGTGCCAGTCTCTGTGGTGTGAGATGATACCTCATTATTGTTTTGATTTACATCTCCCTGACGATTAATAATGAAGAGCACTTTTTCATATGCCTTTTGGCCATTCAAGTTTCATTTTTTGGAAGTTTCTCTTCATTTCTCCTCCCTATTTTTTGATGGAGTTGGTTGTTTTCTTCTTGTAAAGTTCTACCAGTGCCTGATATATCTTGGATATTAACCCCTTTTCAGATGCGTATTGAGTGAATATTTTTTCCCAGTCTGTGGGCTGTCTATGTATCTTGGTTATCATTTCTTTTGACGTGCAGAAGCTTTTCAGTTTTATATAATCCTATTTGTTTATCTTGGCTTCCATTTGCTTTGCCAGTGGTGTTTCATCTTTGAAGATGTCTTTAAATTCAATGTCGTAGAATATTTTTTCTGTTATCTTCTATAGATTCGTATCTTATAGATTCATATAGATTCACATCTGATATTGAAATCTTTGATTCATTTTGATCTGACTTTTGTGCATGGCATTAGAAGGAGGTCTAAGTTCAATTTTTACACGTAGCTGCCCAGTTTTCCCAGCACCACCTGTTGAAGAGGTTTTCTTTGCTCCACTTAATATTTTTGCTCCTTTATCAAAGATTAAGTGATCACATATTGGAGAGTGTGTTTCAGGATATTCAGTTCTGTTCCATAGATCTGCAGGTCTATCTCTATACCAATACCATGCTGTTTCAATTATGACTGCTTTGTAGTTAAGTTTGAAGTTCGGGAAAGTGATACCTCCCATCTTCGTTTGTTATTTCATACAAACTTCAGGAGTGTTTGGTCAATTTCTTTGAAGAATGTCATGGGTATCCTCATAGGGACTGTATTGAATCTGTACAAAGCACCTCAACTCCCTTTTTCATGATGTCAACCACATGTCTTGCAGCTCATGCCTGGCATAGTGCCCCCACCCGCCTGGGGAATCCCAGCACTAGCCCAGGTGTGCCAGCAGCTAGCCCAGAAAATGCAGCAGCAGAAGCTGGAGTGGATCTAGCAACTGTGCAGCCAGATGCGGACAGAGCACCCAGTGCCAGCAGCAAGAGTGACTCCTGGCTACAGCTGGCGGGCACCCATGCCCACAGGAAACCGCACCCTCGGTGCTGTCAAGAAAAAGAAAGACTGCACACTGGGGATAGTGTTTTTTTTTCTGTTTCCCTTGGGCCAAAATCCCCCTCCGTCCTCTCCCAACCACTTCCCATCTGCAGGGAAACCGGAGCAGCCATTCGCTAGGGTCCATAGAGCGACTCCTTGGTGTCTGGTTTCTGTGTCCTCTCGGCTGGGGCCAGCTACATGACTGTGGCTAATAGGAGCCCCAGGATGCACCCTGGGACCACTCTCCGTGGTCAGAGCAGTGGGAGACACCCACAGCCGTCCCCACCCCCATCAGCACCAGGATCCCAGCACCAGTGCCCGTAACTGGGGAATACATGCGTCACTCTTTAAAAAAATAATAATAATAAAATTTCCTCTTTTCTTTTCCTTCCTATTTCTTCTCCCAGACCTCCAAGTTCCTATTTTTATTACACCTTTTTTTTTCTTCTTCTGAATTTAAGGGCTATGGTCTTTGCTGTGTGAGTCTTGGGCCTCACGCCTGGCTGAGGTTTTTAGTTCTCATGCGATTCCTGTGAGCGCTGTTTGCTGAGCAGGACCTTGGGGCCCTGGTACCGCTGTTCTCAGAGGGATGGGAAGGCTGTGTGAGGAAGCAGAGCGTCTCTCTGCAATATGACAACGACAACAGAGATCACCTACGCTGAAGTGAGATTCAAAAATGAACCCAATTCCTCAGGCACCTCAGCACAGACTCCT
Organism: Cryptotis parvus; assembly: GCA_021461705.1. Classification (NCBI taxonomy): domain Eukaryota; kingdom Metazoa; phylum Chordata; class Mammalia; order Eulipotyphla; family Soricidae; genus Cryptotis; species Cryptotis parvus. The sequence continues at coordinate 31,135 of JAJIBD010004263.1, read as the reverse complement.
ACAGGTAAAAAAAAAAAAAAACGTTTTCTTTCTTTCTTTCTTTCTTTCTTTTCTTTCTTTCTTTCTTTCTTTCTTTCTTTTCTTTCTTTCTTTCTTTCTTTCTTTCTTTCTTTCTTTCTTTCTTTCTTTCTTTCTTTTCTTTCTTTCTTTCTTTCTTCCCTTCCTTCCTTCCCTTCCTTCCTTCCTTCCTTCCTTCCTTTCTTTCTTTCTTTCTTTCTTTCTTTTCTTTCTTTCTTTCTTTCCTTCCTTCTTTCCTTCCTTCTTTCTTTCTTTCTCTCTCTCTCTCTCTTTCTTTCTTTCTCTCTTTCTTTCTCTATTTCTCTCCCTCTCTTTTCTTCCTTCCTTCCTTCCTTTCTTCCTTTCTATCTCTCTTTCTTTCTTTCTTTCTTTCTTTCTTTCTTTTCTTTCTTTCTTTCTTTCTTTCTTTCTCTCTCTATTTCTCTCCCTCTCTTTCTTCCTTCCTTCCTTTCTTTCTCTTTCTTTCTTTCTTTTTTCTTTCTTTCTTTCCTTCCTTCCTTCCTTCTTTTCTTTCTTTCTTTCTTTCTTTCTTCCTTCCTTCCTTCCTTCCTTCCTTCCTTTCTTTCTTTCTTTCTTTCTTTCTTTCTTTCTTTCTTTCTTTCTTTCTTTTCTTTCTTTCTTTCTTTCTTTCTTTCTTTCTTTCTTTCTTTTCTTTCTTTCTTTCTTTCTTTCTTTCTTTCTTTCTTTCCATAGTTAACATTTTTAATGTTTCTTTTTTAATTGAATCACTGTATCATGGACAATTACAAAGCTGCTCATGGTTGGGTTTCAGTCATACCGTATCAACACCCATACCTCCATCAGTACACATTTCCCAACACCAATGTGTTCCATTTCCCTCCCACCAACCCAACTACAACCTGCCTCTATGGCAGGCACTTTTATCTCTTCTCTGTCTCTCTCTCTCTCCTTCTGTGCATTCTGGTTTGCAATACAGTCAGTAAAGGGTTATCAAATATATCCCTTGACCTGCTTTCAATACATACTATTTCCAACTGTTATTGTTAAATTGACCCCTTCTTTACATTACCCACCTTATGCCCCACGCATATATGTGGTAGAATCCAACCACTGACACATCCTCCTGGCCTGTTTTCCCTGGTCTTGGACATTAGTCTCATAATATTTAATAAATGTTTTCTGATAGTTTATAGCGAGGTTAATCATGGAGAAGGAAGACTGTCAGTGATGCTTAGATGATATCAGTTGCTATTTTTTCCACTGGATGCAGTTGGGAAATGCAGGGTCATTAATGACTTAAGTTGTCTAATAAGAAGCAGGAAGAGGTGTAATTTCCCCTAAAAAGTGAGGTGTGAGAACTGACCCCAATCTTTCTCCCAGTCATGCTAATGGCAGTGCTAAGTTGAGTGTTGTTCTTTGTGTCTTCTGGAGTTGAGTGAGTTTACAGTCAAGTGATTGAGATCAGCTCATGTAACCACTGACCCAGAGGCAGGGCCATTGATGAATGAATGAATGAATGAATAAACTTCATTTCTTGATTAGTTAGAGAGGAAGAATTTTGTGGGGACTGTGCATGTTTATTTGCAAATCAGGGATAACAAAAACCACTGCAGATTAAAGACTAAAAAGTCTTACAAAGACAGTTTATTACACCTCAATGGAAATGGTTCTGCCCAGAAAATTTTGGGGAGTTGCAGGATGACAGGAAACCTGGCAATGGTCAGGATTTACTCTTGGCTCTGCACTCCTAGGAATCCCTGGGGAACCATATGGAATGCTGGGGGTTGAACTTGGGTTGGTCACTCTTGCAGTACACCTTCTCAAAGTCTCTGCATCTAACCTGGAGTTGCCTCCTGTAGGTCACTTTGTAGATAGGAGGAGGACAGTTTAAATGTGGCAGTTCATCTGACCATGTATTCTATACTGGCTGGTAAAAATATTCCCTCTTGCTTCCATAATCATCGTGGGACTAGCTAGATCTTACCTGTATATTTGACTGGCCACGTTGGATCTCTAAGTAATTAGACCAGAGAGAAATGTTGTTTGCCTCCAAGCAAGCAAGCATGGCTCTCTGATAACTCAAAAGGTAATATACAAAACAACCATGAAATAAAGAAGAGACTCTTATGAAGACTTGGAGAAATATTTAACTGGCTATAGAATATTCTTTGGTATAGATGCATGCCTTTGTATTCTGAGATACAGTTCATCTCAGAAACTCCTCTCCACCCTGCAGAGGCATTTCCTGGGCAAATCTTGGCTCTGCAACATTAACATCTCAAAGGGCCTAGGTGAGGTCCTAGAAGAAATTACCTGAGGGCATTTGACCCTGCCGGCTTTCCATAGGAGTGGGTGGTCTGGGTTGCAGGGATATAAAACTAGCCTGCTTCCTCTTCACTCGCTCTCCTTTCCCCCTTTCTGCTGGCACCTCTTCACTGTCCCCTCTCTGCAGAGCCTTAACACATGGTGGCAGCCATCTTAGTCTACATGTGGCGGGGCCACCCAGGAACCCTAAGATGGGGTTTTTCCTATTGCTGATTTGTATGCCAGAACCTGTGTTAAGTAAAAGCATTCTTGTGTCTTTCTCCATCCTCCGTCAGATCCCCTGCCGATCTCCTCGGACAGAAAGGGGTCCCCCTTACCCCTACTCCCGGATTTTTGTGCCGAGAGCCTCAGCATTTCCCCCACAGGCCACGTGCAGCGCAAGTGTCCTCCTGCTGAACTGTCACTCCAGCTCCCAAATAATTTCTTTTATTAGAAGTAATATGGGCTTATAGCAGGGCTTTTTTAAAAATTTTTTTATTATACCACCGTGAAACATACAATTACAAAGGTGTTCATAATTGGTTCTTGGTAATACAGTATTCCAGCACCCATCCCTCCACCAGTGCCCCATTTCCACCACCAATGTACCCTCCCCTCCCGCCCCCAGGCCGCCTTAATAGCAGGTACCCCAGTTTCCTCTCTTTCTCTCTCTATCTCTCTCTATCTCTGCATCTCTCTCCCTCTTATTTTACACATTTTGGCTAGCCCTAGCAGGGCTTTTTAAACTTTTCTGTTTGAGAACTCTTCTCTTGGGGGATGCCATGTGGTTGCAAGCTGCCAAAAACACCCTCACTTCATTATGTGATTACTTTTGAATTGAATTTGGGTCACTGCACATTCAGAAGCATTTTACTTTTTGCCAAATTTTTCCATGACCCTCATATTTGGTTATGTGATCTCATATGGGTTTCAACCACAATTTAAGAAGTTATCAGGAAGGGTTTGTAATACTTTATATGTTTGGGGTGTATACCAAATACCAGTAACGACTGACCTGATGGAATGGTTTGAGGTTCATTATGTTCCTGGAGCAAGCAGATGCCCTTGGACTCTACTAGCATGAGACAGGACATATGGAGATATTACTGGTGCACACTCGAGCAAATAGATGATGAGCGGGAAGACAGTGATACAGTGATAGTGGGGTGTACAGAATTACAACTCAAGAACTGCTACAACTGAGCATTACAACTCAACAACTGCTGTAATTGCTGCCATAGACCTAGTTTCCTTCCTCCACCACATATTTGACACTTTTTTTTACTTGATTCACTCACCTTTTTTCCTGCCTTCCTCTGGTCACCGCCATTTTGTTCCTACAGCCTAAGAGAACATGACTCTTTTATTCTGGACTCTCCTAGCAATGCTCAGGGGCTCTGAGGAGCATTCCTAGAGATACTTTGTCAATTGGGACAAATACTTCAGAGCTAGGTCCTGAGAATATCATGTTTCTTGGGCTCTGTGGTGTCAGATCCTCTGTATGCAGAAATACATTCTGCGATGCTTAGAGAATCACACTGAGTCTAGCACATGCTCTGTGCTTTATCTCTCATCCCAGGAAAAGAATAATTCTTAGCCATAAAGTATTAACCAAATAGGGTCTGACCTTAGCTTAATGACACAATAAGGATTGAATATAAAGGCTAAGTTGCTATGACATTGTTTAAGGACTGACATATTTGGGGGAACTATTTAGATAATTATTTGCTGTAAACTGAAAAATACAAAACTGCAAATACAAAAAAGATTATTGAAGAAAAACTATTGGTACATGATACATTATACAAGAAAATAGTTGATTAGATTCTATATTAATCAGAAGAATAACCACTGTTAAAAGTGGTCATCTTAAGGAATTCTGAAAATTCAATGTAGTCTCTATCAAAAATTTCAAGGAAATATAACAAGCAATTCTAAAATTTGTATGGAATTGGAAAAAATCTCCAGCCAGAGTTAAAATCAGCAGTTATAGAGAAAAGAAGAAAAATGTGTCATTATGTTCCCCAACAGTATGCCATATTTCAAAGCAATAGTAACTAAAATGGTTTGGTATTGCAAAAATGTAAAACTAAATCCTGACTTAACAGCCACATGAAAATTAATTCAAAATGCAAAATGAATTAAACACTTAGATATTAGACCCAAAATCATAAACTGCATAGAAGAAAACAAAGTGAAATATTCCAGGACCTAAACTTTAGAACTACATTTGGGCACTTAATTTTAATGGCAAAGGAAACAAAGTCAGATTAAACAACTGGAACTGCATCAAATTAGAAAGTTTTTGTCAGTGAAATAAATCATCACATAAATCAGAACAGCAATCTAAAAACTGGAGAAATGTTTGTTCATATTGAGCTTGACTTGGAGTTGGTGTCCAAAATACATAAAGATCTCCGCAATTCAATAACAAAATAGCAAATAACCCACTCAAAAGATTTGAATAGACAAAGATGCTCCGTGGATGTATGAAAAAGTGCTCAGTGTCACTTATTAAAGGAGATTAAAATTAAAACTACAATGAAATATGTAAATGTTGCTGGACATATCAAAATATTAAAAGCAGTAACCCGTAATGGTTCTCCCTGCATTAACATACACCTCAAAGACCTGGGCCCTATGAAAGCAGGATGAGAATGTTATTCGGGTCTCACAGAGAGGACTCAAAAGAGCTATGCTTGGAATATCATGCGTCACTCAAGTGGGAGAAGGAATCCAGAGTTCCAACCTCCATCGCTATTCCAGAATCAAGGGACGCTGTCTCATTTGCCAAGGCATTGAAAATCAGATGGGCTGGACATGTAATGCGATTTGGAGACGACCGCTGGACTAGAGCCATTACCGACTGGATCCCACAGGATGTCAAAAGATCACGTGGCGCCCACCTACAAAATGGTCAGACTTCTTCGTCAAGACCCTGAAGGAACGGTTTGAGGCTCTTCATATTCCTGAATCAACCAGATGCCATTGGGCTACATTGGCACGTGATAGGGTCCAATGGAAATATTACTGGCGCCCGCTCGAGCAAATCGATGAATAACGGGATTCAAGTGATCAAGTGATCAAGTGAACCCGTAATGGTAGGTAGCACCTACGTGTTCTCCTACAATGGACACTATTATTTACTTTTCTTTTTAAAATGTCATATTGTTTATCATAATGTGCTAATCACGAAAAGGGGAGGACTGTATTACTGATGATCCTAATTTGATTTCTCTTGCAGCTCCCAATGAGAAGACTAGCCCTCCATCAAGTAACACTGTTTACCCCAAACTCCTCCTTGCCACATTGCTGATTCTTCTGCTGCTGACAATCTCATTTTTAATCGCCTTTATCAGTAAGTGGCTATTTGAGTCTAGAAAGAATATATCCTGGAGAAAGAGCATCCTTTAGACATTGGCAATTTTACAATGGATTTAACCAGAAAGGTGAAGGAGAAGTCTTCTCTAGGGAAATATAACAATATGCGTCCAGTGAAAACTTGGTTCTTGATATGAATTGAGTCACTCTTCCATAAAATAATGAAACCAATTCTCTTTGGAGAAAGTAAAGAGTATATGCATGTGCCTGCATTTGTGTGGTGGAGTGAGACCTAGAGGGCTTCAATGTCTACATTAGACTTTTTGGGTAAATGAGGACAAATGTATAGTCCTTAGTAGTGTTCAGACCTCTTTCAGAGCAGGAGCATACTTTGGGATGATCAAGTGGAAACGGAAATGGGAGAAAAAATTCAGGCAGAATTTCCTACTGAATTTTTACCTTATTTCTTTCTGCCCTGTCCTACATAGATGTTCTAAAACTCATTTGTAAAGAGGTAGATATTCGGATCCTGATATTTGCAACATGCCTTTCTTTCATTTTAGGATTTTAAAAAACATTTGGGGGAGGGGAATGCCCAGAAGGGTTCAGGGTTTAAGTCTCACTCTGTGCTCAGGGATCATTCCTGGGGATCATATCTACTGTACTAGCTCTACTGCCCATGGCTTTAAGAATTTATGATTTTTTCAAAGATAAAAAAAAACCAGTACCTATTTGGATGCATATTTCATTCATTAATTTGAACGTTCACTATGCAATGATGGCCATCCACCTTTTTATTCGGCACAAGGACAATCCAGAAGTACTACAGAGAGATTGCATGATACATAGATTATATCCCCAAATAAATGCAGTCATTCTATATCTGTCCTTTATCTTCTGGCTAATTTCACTCAGAATGATCCTCTCCATGTCCGTTCATTTATAGGCAAATTTTATAACTTCGTTTTCCTAACAGCTGCATAGTATTCCATTGTGTAGATGTACCGAAGTTTCTTTATCCAGTCATCAGTTCTCAGGCACTCTGGTTGTTTCCAGATTCTGGCTATTGTGAATAGTGCTGCTATAAAAATAAAATAAAAGTGCAGATGGTTGTTTCTGCTGTGTGTTTTTGGCTTCCCAGGGTTTATTCCCAGGAGTGGTATGGCTGGATCAAATGGGAGCTCAATTTCTAGTTTTTGGAGGAATGTTCATATTGTTTTCCAAAAATAGCCTGTAAATTTTATTTGTTTGTTTGTTTTGGGGCTTACTTTAAAGGCTACTGATGCAGAGTTGGGGGGTCACTCCATGAGGTACAGAGGATGGGGCCAAGAGCACCTGCAAGCAAAGCCCGCAGTCAGCCCTTTGGGCAGTTCCCTAGCTCCCAGTCTGTTTTTCCCCTAAGGTTTTTTTTAATAACTTACCATTTTTGTTGATTAATCCAGCAGTCTATACTTAATGGTTAAAATAACAATCATCTTACTCTGTGATTTGGCGATTTTAACCCTATCTACTGGGAGGTTTTTCAAGTAGATAGGTTACAATGGCTGAAAACATTCACACACAAGCAGTCAGGTACCAATTGGAGACACTTGGTGTTTTAAGAAGAGGATGTCAGTTGGCAAGACATGGCCAATTTGGTAACATTTATTTCATAATTTCCCAGCCAAGCCGGAGCGTATTCAGAAGGTGACTTTTGTTTCCAAGGATGAGAGTGGAAGTCAGAAAGCTCTTGAGGAGCCAGAGTCATAGCCCAGCGGGTAGGGCGTTTGCCTTGCACGTGGCCGGCCTGTGCCAGCCCGGGTTTGATCCCTGGCATCCCATATGGTCCCCGAGCACTGCCAGGAGTAATTCCTGAGTGCAGAGCCAGGAGAAACCCTTGAGCATTGCTGGGTGTGACCCAAAAAAAAGCAAAAAAAAAAAAAAAAAAAAGCTCTTGAAACTGAAGCATGAATCTAATCAGTTACTTCTGTACATTTTGATGCTAAGGAAGTTGTATTTATTTATTTTGCTTTTTTTGGGTCACACCCTGCAATGCTCAGGGGTTACTCGTGGCTCTGTACTCAGGATTTACTCTTGGCGGTGTTCAGGGGACCATATGGGATGCCGGGAATAGAACCCGAGTCAGCCGTATGCAAGGCAAATGCCCTCGCTCTGGCTAAGGAAGTTTAAAAAGCATCCCAGTTTTCTTGTCTTCTACCTCCCAACCTCTGAGTGTGATGGTTTGAACTCAGGTCCTCACATGTACCACACAACATTCTACATTGGTAACAACATCCCTCAATGGAGGAGATACTGGAACCAAATTTTGCAGATAGGAATGGTGTGTTGGGGGTGTTGATTGGACTTGTTCAGACAAAGTTGGATGAAGAAAATAGAACATCAATTTATTATCCATTTAAAGAATAGTGAAAACTTGGCCCAAGGTTTGCGGTAGTAAAGAGAAGAGGATAATGAAAAGGTAGTGGTGATAGCATCATTTGAATTATGGTACACATCGTATAGTATGAATGATAATGAGAAGGGAGAATCAAGGTGGTAAAGGTTTGATGAATACTTAGATATAAGATAAGGGATTATAAGAACTCAGGAGTGACTCAGTCTTTCACCTGATGAACTCAAGAATGGAGACATTCACAGAGGTGTATACTATAGGAGGGGTAGCAGGTTTATGAGTGGAGATGGTGATTTAAGTTTGAGGCACGTTGAGTTTTGTGGACCCTTGGAACCTCAAGTGGACATGTTTAGAAGGAGACATACTGTCTGGATTTAAAAAAAAGAAGTTTGAATTTTTACACCCAGAACTCTTCCCTGTGGGCCCTGGATGGTTGATGGTCTGGCATAGAAAACGACTGGGCCCCCTGGGATGAACCCAGAGCCATGGCAGAGCATGGCAAACTAGCCATGGTGTATTCAATATTCCAAAAACAGTAACAATTATGGACCTCATTCCAACGAATGGAGACATTACTGGAGCCCACTCAAGCAAATTGATGAACAATGGGAAGACAAGTGATACAAGTATTACACATCTCAGATGAAACCATATGTACTCATGTCATCATACAGGGAGAAACTTTCCAATGGAAGGGAGGAAAAGAAATGTTACAATAGAAAGTGGAGTGGATAAAGAGCTTAAAGAAATTAAAGAAGCACCATCAAGAAATGTGAGAAAAGCTAGATTTAAATTTTTTATTTTAATTTTCTTTTTTACAAATATGCTTGTTTATTCCTGTTTCCTTCCCACTCAAACACAGAACGATTTCCTTTCACTAAAATTTACTTATCCCCATTCTAGAATTTCATTTATATTAGAGGAATATTAGATTTTTGAAAGAGGTGATATGAGTATTGAGATTAAGAAGCATAAGAAAGAAAAAGGTGAGGCAAAATCAGGAAATAATAGTATCCCACGAAGTGAAGAGAACTGAGTTCAAGAATTGCAAGATGTCCAAGAAGAGAACATTTAGAAGTGTCCCAAGGATGTGGTTGGAGGGTTGCAATGCCGAGTGGGGAAGTAAAAATCAGCAGTTGTTGGTCAGGGAACTAGTGGGAGGTGAGCAAGAGAAAGAGAAATGTCACCAGTTAGAGAGGGAGTTGGGATTTTCTTAAATTGTGAGAGACTTGAGTGTATGGTGTGCAGAGAAGTGACAGTTGGATAGAAGCCAGGGAAGAGGATAAAGAGATGAAGGCTCTTCCCTCCTCATTGTTAGATTTAAAAAGTAACCCCTGAGCATTGGCGGGTGTGACCCCCCAAAATAATTTCCTCTCTACAGGTAACCCGGATCTCAGAATTGATGGTTTTCTTCCCAAAGACATGATTTACATCCTCAGATCGAAATATTGAACAATTTCTTTAAAAATTTTTTTTTAATTATACCACCGTGAGATATGCAATTACAAAGCTGTTCATTTTTGGGTTTCAGTCAGGGTTCCAGCACCCATCCCTCCACCAGTGCCCATTTCCCACCACCAATGTTCGCTGAGTCCCTCCCCCCTCCCTGTATGCCTCTATGACAGGCACTTTGCCTCTCTTCTCTCTCTCTCCCCTCTCTCTCTTCCTTCTCTTACATGTTGTGGCTTGCAATACATACATTTAGAGGTTATCATGTATATGTTGAACAATTTCTTACCTCTCCCTTCTCCAAGCCTTTGCATATGTGTCACCCACTTATTGTTGGAGGAGAGAAGGATAATTGCCTTTAGATCCAGTGTACAAGAACTGTCACGGCATCTTTCATCCCATTCTGAATAAGATCAGTGGTTTCAGCATCTGTAGGATTAGAATTTTTTTGAAATCTGGGCGATGAGATTTATTTTCTACCATTAGCATCCTTCTACTAGAATAATCGTGTATTAGTGGGTTTTCACCAAAGTTAACAAAAAGGGGGTGAAGCCTTAGCAGTACCAGGAAAATGAATCTTATTATTCTCTTTCTAGTGTTTTATCAAAAATATTATGAACTTGTTAAAGAAGAAAATATTAGACAAGAATTGACTCACACAACGTTGGAATGTAAGAAACTAAACGTGACCATGAAAAGTAAGAACTAATATGCATATAATTGAGTTGATGACTCTACCAGTAGAACTAATATACATATAATTATTAATAATTATTACTAATAGTGAACTAACATGCTTATAGTTATAGAAGTTGTTGATTATACTAGGTAAGACCTAATATGCATATAATTGAGTTTTGGACTATACTGTACTATACTCTACCCCACTACCACTTGTGGCAAGCTTCCAACCATTCCTCTGGTCCTTGTTTCCACTGTCCTTTGGTTTTAATCTCATACAGTTTTTCATGTTTGACAATTTTTTTTTTTTGCTTTTTGGGTCATATCCGGCGATGCTCAGGGGTTTCTCCTGGCTCTGTACTCATGAATTACTCCTGGCAGTGCTCGGGGGGACCATATGGGATGCTGGGGATCGAACCCGGGCCAGCATGAGCCGGCCATGTGCAAGGCAAACACCCTACCCGCTGGGCTATCGCTGTAGCCCCTTGACAAAATTTTTAATTAAAATATCTTGAGATAAATAGTTACAAAGTTGTCCATGTTTGGGTTTCTGTCATAAAATGTTCCAAACCTGTTCCTTCTCCAGTGTACATTTCCGACAAAAATCAATAGCTCAGTAAGGTTCATGGATAAAGCATATTTAAAAGCTGTTTCATAAAGTTTTACGTGTAGAAACATATCAAGCCTCAGTTATTTAGTGTGCATCTCCTTAATCTGTGAAAAGTGATTGCATAGCTTTTTGGATTTCTTGTTTGTTACCGCACGTGGCGGTTTTCAGGGCTTAGCCCTGGTACTGTGTTTAGGGATCACCCCTTGGCAGTGCTATGGGTGCCATATGGGGTTCCAGGGATGAAACCCAAGTCAGCCACATGGAAGGTGCATGCCCTGCCCACTCTACTACCGCTCGTAGGATTTCCCTAGTCTTTGCTTCTCTCTGTACTTTATGTTCACGCTTATTTCCCTCATATATCATTTAAATCTGACTCCATTAAGAGAGATCTAAGACAGTTGTGTCTAAGAAAACACATGTATGGCATGCATATAAATGGTTTCTTAGAGTATACACAACATACTTATTGGATAGAGTTGAGAGTTGTGATGCTTTGTCTGGTTTCAATTTTCTCCACTTTTGAAGGTACCAAAATGACAACACAATGTCATCCAGGGTTGCAATGATAACACGTACCAAGACCTTAAACAACAGATACTTATTTTCTTATAGTCCTGGAGGCTGAGATCAGCTGCCAGCAGGATTGGTCTCTGTTGAGGAATCTCTCTGGCTCACAGATAGTGGTTTGCCTGCTGGGTCCTCAAAAAAACTTCTTGTCTGTACATAGGAAGGGAGATGGGAGAAGAAGAGAGGAAAAGAGGAAAAGGAAGAGAAAAGGGGAGAAAGGGAAAGGAGAGAGGGAAAAGGAGAGAGAGGAAGAGAGAAATAGAAAGAGATGAGAGAGGGAGATGAGAGAGGGGAAAGAGAAACAATTCTAGTGTATTTTCCTTTTTTTAAAGTACACGAATTTTACTGTGTGAAAAAGGTCCTATGCTTATAACTCTGTTTAACCAATATTATCTTCCAAAAGGCTCTGCCTCCAAACATTGTCTCATTGCAGTGACAGTTTCAGCATATGGATTTTAGGGACCACAATACAAACCATAACAATTTTGAGAATTTAGAGGTTCTTGGTATGAGAGTAATTTTCCATTGAAATGGGAAATTTTGGCTTGTTGTTCTAAGAATTTAAATCTTTTTTAAATTCTCCCCAACCAGTAGTTTTCCAGGCCATTCCTAGTACTACATTCTGGGATCAGTCCTGGTGCAACCCAGGGGACCATTTGTGGTGTTATGTATTTAATTTGGGTCTGCCATGTAAGGAAAAGCACCCTAAGCCCTGTACTATCTCTCCAGAACCCAGGTCCGGGTCATTTAAAGTATTTTGGTTCTAGGTACTTTTACTGACTGCAACAGGGAAGCAAAGGGGAAATGCTTGTTATTACCTGATGTAGGTTGGTTTGGCCTACATGAAGCATGATGGCTAAGGACCCTGATTACTACTCAACGAACATGGGCATTTTGATTCCACAAGATCTTTTTGGCTCTTAATTGAACTTTGGCTCTTTAGTTTAAATCTAAGTACACGTATTTTAAAATTACTTGTCTCTGGCCAGAGTACAGGAGTTATGGCACTTGTATGTGGTCAACCATGATTTTATTTCTGGCATCAAGTATGATCCCCTAAAGACCACCAACGCTGTTCTCTCCTGAGCACAGAGCCTGTAGTAGCCCTTAAGCCCTCCAAGATGTGATCAAAAACAGCAAAAATATTACTTTATTACTTGTGTTTCTTTGTACTAATATGACCGAGTATCAACACAGGGAAATCGTGGAGCTGCTGTCCCAATACCTGGAAGTCATTTGGTTCAAATTGCTACTTTATTTCTCCTGAGTTGAGAAATTGGAGTGAAAGTCAGAAGAGCTGTGAAGAGATGCAGGCTCACCTGCTGGTGGTCGACACCAAGGAGGAGCAGGTACTTTCAGTGTTGGGGTCACGGTGCTGCCAGCTCTGTGCCCCTCTTTTGGTTGGGAGGAAGCTCTCATGCTCGGGGTGTTGCTGTGAGGCGCAAGGCTCTCAACAAAAGAGATGGGGATGGAAATCTAAGTCTTTGCATTCGACACCTTCTTCTGATTCCATTTGACTCCACTGAGCCACAAGTATAGTGAAGTATTTAGATTATATGGAGGCTTGAGTGGAAAGATGAGCCTATTGGAACCTGAAATATCAGTCAATTATATTAACCTATATATATTTTATAGCTTATCACTGTTTCAATTTTGGACCCCACACAGCGGTGCTTGGGGAAGTACCTGGTGCAGTGCTTTGAGTTGCTCCTTGCAGAGAGGTTGACCCAGTGGGAGAATATTTGCTATTTGCTTGTGATCCCTAAACTTGATCTCCAGCATTTGATAGCCAATTGAGAACTCCCAGTGGGGTAGGGTAGCCTGGCCCTTCTGGTCTCCAAGCACAAATAAAATGACAACTCTCACAACAACACAACAGAAAGAGGACATAAACAATAAATTAGCAATTGAGAAAAGCCATGAAGAGCAAGAAGAAATGAATAAACAGCAATGAAGTGAAATAACTTAAGTTCTGAACAGAAAGAGAATTCATGTGAAAATATTTCTGTACAGAGCTTGAAGGCTCCCATCCCCTACTGATGAAGTGGAGCTGAGTCTGAGATGATAATTCACTGTGAGCATGGACAGAAATCTCTGACCCATGTGTCGAACACTGCAGTTCTCGAATGGAATCTGCCCCAAATGCCTAAATTAAAATCCTAATCCCCCACAAGATACAGGAAACTGTCAGTGAATGATCCTTGGGTATGAGACAGGAGACTTTATGAAAGGGATTCATGTTCTTAGGAAGGGACCGTCATACTTCTTTGTCCTGCTCTTCATATGAGCACACTACAAGAAATATCAATTTTCAACTGGGTAGGGGGTCTTTACCTGACCGTGTTATTCTTCAGATCTGGAGACATGAGTCTGCATAACTACTGCGGTTGTTTATCTTACCCTGTCTTTGGTGCTCTGTGTGAAGCCTGCACACCTCAGACAGACACCACCTTCACAAATATTGTTTGTGATCAAGTACTTGATCAAGTATTGTTCAAGTATTGTTTGGTTAAGTATTGTTCAGTCACAGAAAATTAGACTCTGGGCCAGAATCTATGCCTTCATGGGCCCTTTCATTTTTGTATTCTCTTTTTACCTAATGCTATAAAAAAATTCAAATCTCGGTAAATCTTATATAAACTATAACTCACTTATATTCTTTCCTAGGACTTTATTAATAAACTTTTGGATTGGAAGAAAGGTTATTATCTGGGGCTGTCAGATCTAAAGAGTGGTCACTGGGAATGGGTTAATCAGACACCATACAATCACAGTGCCACGTGAGTATTGAATTTGATAAGGGAATCCTCAGTCCTGCAGTTTCTGGGGATTTTAGGGGGAACCAGTTAGCAACTTTGAAATCAATATAGCTCAAACATAACTTTTTGACCTCAATGTACATGTTTTAATTTGCGTTCTGCCGCTAATGACCTTAAGAAGTCTATAAAGCATCATTTTACAATTTTCTGTGTAGAAATGAGGATACTGAATCTAAAGACTTGAAGTAACTCAGAAAAGGTTTTCTGTGGTGGAAATCATTTTCCACTCAGGTTTATTTTATATGAAAGCCTGTGCTTGTGACAATTTATGTGTTCAAATATAATGGGATTCTTATCAAGAAAAATCATAACCATCATTAAAGTTTATAAATATAAAATATAAACCCTGCCATAAAGCAATAGGCTAAATTCTAATAGTCCTAAAGTGTCTCTTTTTTTGGCTTCTACTTAGTTTTTTTAAACAAATTGTTCTTGTCAATTTCTTACAAATATTCAATCTTCAACCGCAAACCCACCATCATTGCAACTTTGGACCACAATTATTTCAAATTTTCCCAGCCACTACTTGAGCCTGTCCTAAGCAGATACTCAATAGCTTATTTTATATTGCTTGTTACGGCTAATTGGCTAAATATGAGTGACAAATGTTTTCTTAGAAGAAAGTTAATGAAGATTGTTCAGACTCACGATGGAGCCATTGAGCATTTAGCCCCTTTGTATAAGAAATTACTGGTATGGGGCCGGAGCGATAGCCCAGCAGGTAGGGCGTTTGCCTTGCAGCGCGCCGGCCTGTGCCGGCCTGGGTTCGATCCCGGCGTCCCATATGGTCCCCTGAGCACCGCCAGGAGTAATTCCTGAGTGCAGAGCCAGGAGTAACCCCTGAGCATCGCCGGGTGTGACCCAAAAAAAAAAAAAAAGAAATTACTGGTATGTTGTTATAGGATTAGCTTTGTTATTGGGTGTTCTATGTACTTACCTCTATAAAATGTCATGTGGTACTTCATGTATCAGTATACTAGAGTATGGTGTCACACAGCCATGAATGTGTCCATGCTTTCCAGGAATTCCAGAGATTGTAACTGAGCCTTTCAGCATATTAACTCACGGGTGAGGATCAGCTGAGCCATGCAGTTGACCTGGAATATGGCTGCGATTGTGGGCTTTGGAGGTTGTCTGCTAGGGCTCTGTTGGGACGGGTGGTCCCCAAACCCATCCTGCTCTGGGGTCCTCTGTTTTCAGTCTGCTCGGGGAGGACCAGGAGCATCTCTCCAAAAATTATGTTATATTTGTGTAAATTAAAAAAAAACTTTCAAATCCTTTATTACAATTTAGTATGTTTATACCTTAGAACTCATATCAGCTGTATGAAATATATAGGGATAGACTATATTTTCTTTAGATTAAGAACTGAATAAGATTTAATGATCTTAGATTACAGTAATAGAATCTGAGATATTTTAACCAAGTCTCATACCCCAAAAAAGAATGCGTATAAAAGCCCACTCTGATGATATGGTCAGGATAAAATTCTTTAATCACTAAAGGGAGCCCATGGGAACAGGACATAAGCATGGGCAGAGAAAGGGAGGTCTGCTAAAGGGGGGTCTAACGAGATAGATGGAGCAGCACTGGATGATGTCAACACCACGTCAGGAAAATGGCAGCAACAGACGAGGAACCATGTGTGAGGTCTAGGGAAGCAATGATGTGTGTGTCTCTGACTTGACCTGTGAATGCCATGGCAGCCCTTGCTTCACTGTCTCTGTTCAATCACAGTTTGAGAAACATACTCACCCTGTTCTCCTTTTTTCAGGTTCTGGCACCCAGGTGAACCCAATAATGCCAATGAACATTGTGTTATGCTAAACTTTCGTCCACGACTGGGATGGGGCTGGAATGATATCCCTTGTTTCAAGACTGAGTTATCAATTTGTGAGATGTCGAAGATCTACTTATGAATGGAACATTCTCCATGGTCCTGTGGTCGAGTTGCCATTGTTAATTAGAGAGATAATTTGTTAATTAGAGATTTAATTTGTTAATTAGAGAGCTAATTTGTGTTTGTGCACCTCTTAGAGGGATCAAAAAGAAGTTTTCAATAGTCTATCACTTATGATGAATCAATGAACCTTTTTCTTCATTTATCATTCATAAACAAATCAACATTTATTGAGCATTTTCCAGTGAAGACACCATTTTGGAGAGTCTTCATGGACAGCTAAAAGGGAACCTGAGTTTCTTCTAATTTTTACCTAATTGCTCTGGGGTTAGCTATAATTATATCACATGGCCTCTCTGTCTCAAGTTCTCTCTTCATGTATTGATCAATGGCAAAATAATCCCAACTGTTTTTTCTTTATCTTATTTTATTAATGGAAAATTTATTAGTTTTAATTAATTAATTAATTAAAATTATTAATTTTCCACATCCAGACTTCCCCTCTCGTCACAACTCCACCCAGCAGACCAGACTATCACAGCCCGGCTCACGTGGCCGCTAGCGGCTGTGCAGTTCATCAATAAATGCTTTATTTAGAGGTGACTACAAGAGTATGCCACCCGCACGGCAAGCCTGGCAAGCTGCTTGTAGTATTTTATATGCCAAGTACCAGTAACATTTATATCAGGTCATTCCTATGACCTAATATAATGGTTTCAGTATCTTTATGTTCCTGGAGCAAGCGGATGCCTTTGGATTCTACTAGCATGAGTCAGGACATATGGAGATATTACTGGTGCCCGCTCTAGCAAATAGATGATGAACGGGAAGATAGTGATAGTGATTTTATTAATGCACCATGATTTTCAAAGTTATTCATCATTGAGTTTTAGACATATAACATTGCAGACATTGCAGACATGGGGCAGAGCTTCTACTGGCTCTCCCTGTGACCAGCTGCTCACGAGGTGCCCGGGAGGGATGGTGGGTTCTAACCCTGGCCCACCAGCCCAGCAGAGCCTCGCAACAAGCCAGACGACCCCCCCACTCCATGAGGGCCTCCATTTTCCACATCCGGACTTCTCTCTCGTCAGACCTCCACCCAGCAGACCAGCCTATCAGCGCCCAGCTCATCGAGTTCCACCCTGCAGCAGTCTTTCTTAAATCCGGCTCAGGTATGCCGGTCCAGAGACTCGCAGACATGGGGCAGAGCTTCTACTGGCTCTCCCTGTGACCAGCTGCTCATGAGGTGCCCGGGAGGGATGGTGGGTTCTAGCCCTGGCCCACCAGCCCAGCAGAGCCTCGCAACAAGCCAGACAACCCACTCCATGAGGGCCTCCATTTTCCACATCCGGACTTCTCTCTCGTCAGACCTCCACCCAGCAGACCAGCCTATCAGCGCCCGGCTCGCGTGGCCATAAGCGGCCGCGCAGTTCATCAATAAATGCTGGACTTAGAGATGTCTACAAGAGTATGCTACCTGCACGGCAGAGCCTGGCAAGCTACCCATGTTGTATTTGATATATATGCCAAATACCAGTAACAATTATAGACCTCATTCCGGAATGGATTGAGGCTCTTTATGTTCCTGGAGCAATCAGATGCCTTGGGCTCTACTAGCATGAGACAGGACGTATGGAGCTGTTACTGGGGCCCGCTCGAGCAAATCGATGATGAACGGGAAGACAGTGATACAGTGAACATTGTATCACTGATCTCACCATCAATTATGACATTGTAATTGATCACAATGAATCTTGTTCTCACTGTAGTTATCCTGTGGGCATCTTGAGGCTGTGTGCTTCATGCAACTGAGTAATTACACTTGTCACCCAGTTTTTGAATTTAACTAAATACTAGTCACTTTTATGAATATCTAAATATGTCCATTGTATGAAGAATTTGCCAGCTTTCTTTCCAGAAAGTTATTTGTATTCTGTGATAATTGGAGAATTTGATTTACAATAAGGCTTTTCTGCTGTTATTTAAGTAAGTTGGTGTAGAATAAAAAAAGAGAAAAACCCTCTGTAGTATATGATCCCCTGAGCATAGGTCAAGGGTTAAGCCCTGAGCACAGCCTGGTATAATCCAAACACTCCCTCTCTCTCCTAAAAGTAACATCTTAACCTCATCCTCGACTTATATTTTTGAAGATCCAAGTTGATTCTGGTATATATAATGTTTTGAGAAATAAGAAGTTGATCTGTGTTCACCTGAAGTCCCTTCTAGTCTGTATCTAATAGTTAAATTATAGATTAATATAATACCAAAATATTATTTAAATATATCATCATTCTATAATGAGTCTTTTTCCTACCATTATAAGTAACCAAATTGACTTAATACTAACTGTTGTTATTAATTATAAACCAGCCCCTCACAAACACCTCTATAGGATTGGCAAACAGTCAACTTAATGACTCAGTATTACCTTTTAAAGTCTGAAACTCCCAGAATACTAGTTTATTAAATGATAAACTCTGATTATCAGTTGAATCTTATTTTACCAGTCATTTACTTACTTTCTACAAGAGTATCCCACCCACACGGCAGAGCCTGGCAAGCTATCCATGTCGTATTTGGCATGCCAAATACCAGTAACAATTATAGACCTCACTCCCGTGACCTGATGGAATGGTTTGAGGCTCTTTATGTTCCTGGAGCGAGCAGATGCCCTTGGGCTCTACTAGCATGTGAGATGTTACTGGTGCCCGCTCGAGAAAATCGATGATCATTGGGAGGACAAGTGACAAGTGACAATGGTGTAAGAGCACGAATGGCAGCGAAATGGCAAGAGTGATATTAGTCAATCCTGCGACGGTCTCTTTCCTCTACCTTGCTTTATATGAATATGGCTCAGAGGCTGTTTCCTTTAATTTCATCTAGAGCCAGTAGAAAAATAAGTTTATATAACTGATTTTATGTGACCTTGTACTTAAAAGTGATTTTTAGGTGATGAAGCTCTGTTGAATTCTAATCAAAGGACAAAACTTAAAACAAGAACATAGTTCTTTTCATTTGTTTATTTTTTATTTGGTTTTGGGGGGCTTGCATCTGGAGATGCTCAGGGTTACTCCTGGCTCTACACTCGGAAATCACTCCTGGTGGTGCTTGAGGGACCATATAGGATGCCAGGATAAGTGAGAAAGTACCTTACTCACTATACTGTCTCTCTATCCCCTACTTATTTAAAAAGGAGGGATGGCAGGTTCTAGCCCTGGCCTGCCACCCCAGCAGAGCCTCACAACAAGCCAGACAACCCCCCACTCCATGAGGACCTCCATTTTCCATACCTGGACTTCCCCTCGTCAGAACTCCACCCAGCAGACCAGCCTATCACAGCCCTGCTCACAGTTCATCAATAAATGCTGGATTTTGAGATGACTACAAGAGTATACTACCCGCATGGCAGAGCCTGGCAAACTATCCATGTTGTATTTGATATACCAGATACCAATAACAATTATAGACCTCATTCCCATTACCTGATGGAATGGTTTGGGGCTCTTTATGTTCCTGGAGCAATCAGGTGCCCTTGGGCTCTACTTGTATGAGACAGGTCATATGGAGATGTTACTGGTGCCAGCTTGAGCAAATCGATGATGAACGGGAAGACAGTGATACAGGTGATACAGTGACAGTGAAATGACAAATCTATTCATGATTGGGTTTCAGGCATGCAATGTTTTAACACCCGTTCCTTCACCACACCTTCCCATGCCCTGCACCCTCATTTGCCTCCACCCACCAATCTGCTTCTGTGAGACCTGCTTTTAAAAATATTTATTATAGGGCTGGAGCAACAATCATCAGGTGTGACAAAAAAATTATTATAGAAACGGTGATACCTTTACGCATATCACTTGTATCACTTCTATCACTTGTCTGCCCATTGTTCATTGATTTGCTCGAGCGGGCGCCAGTAACATCTCCATTTGGCCCTGTCACATGCTAGTGTAGCCCAAGGGCCTCCTCACTCCAGTAACATGAAGAGCCTCAAATCATTCATTCAGCTCATGGGAATGAGGTCTATAATTGTTACTGTTTTTACTCATATAGATGGACCTTTACACATACAGAAGAGCAAAATTAAATTATAGAAATTCCAGAAAATTTTAAGTCAATAAGTTGATAAATGCATTTTTCCAGGAATTATATCTTTCATTTGATATGAGTATATAAATTTTAAAAACTGATATTATGAATAAATCTATGCAGATACATTTTATTATTTACATGAAGTAGATCAATCCTACAAGTATACCATTCAGTAATAGTGAGAATTATGAAAAATTTTAAGGAAAAATTTAAAGAGTCCTAAAATGTGTGTTTTATACTTAAAATGGAATATTGACTTTATGCTATGAAATATATTCTATATAATGGTTGAGTATCTGTGCTAACAAGTAAAAGACTATATTACCTATGTTGTTTCCACAGCTCAGCTATTGAATCAAGTGTTGTAATGTGTGCCTATGACTTTTTGAATGAATGTTTTTGGGTCCTGGGGGTAGATTCTCAAAAACAGAATTGCTGGATCAAAACATGACTGTGCGCCACCTGCACCTTGAGGTGTTGCAGGTGTGGCTGCAGTGCCCAGCTGCGACTGCAGGTGGCAGACAGGAGACAGGCTTGTCTACACCCAGAGCTCTGCCCCATGGGTCCTGGATGGTTGATGGTCTGACATAGATAAAGACTGGGCCCCCTGGAATGAACCCAGAGCCACGGCAGAGCCTTGAAAGCTACCTGTGGCGTATTCACTATGCCTAAAACAGTAACAATAGTGGACCTCATTCCCAGTAAATGGAGACATTACTGGTGCCCACTCGAGAAAATCGATGAATAATGGGTAAACAAGTGACAAGTGACAAGGTGACTGTAATCTTACCTTTTTGAGCAATCTCCATACTGTTCTCAATAGGGGCTGAACCAGACAACATTACCACTAGCAGTGGATGAGAGTTTCTTTTCACCACGTCTCCATCAACGCAGATTATTCTTTTTTTTTTTTTTTTTTTTTTGTGGGTTTGGGCTTGGGCTCGGGAATTAGGTAATGTCAGGGTTGTGGGGGTGCTATCAGGGAGCCGCCTGTTCTCTCTCTCTCTCTCTCTCTCTCTCTCTCTCCAGCTCCTTCTCTCTTTTTTCCCTGCTCATTTATTCATTATTTATCTCCTACTGAACTTCTTTTCTGTCAGTGTACACGACATACATCACATACTTGGAAGCCTGAGTAGGGGAAGACCCAATTTTCCTTTACTTACAAAAAAAAATCCCTTATTTCAGCCTGAGATCATGGGGTCCTGAGAACCCGGGTGCTGGGGACCAGTCACCATGCAGATCAAGAGGATCTCAGGCGCAGCTTTATGATGGTCTTGTGGTACTGGTAGGTTGGTGAGATGTTAGCGCCACACCATGGAGGTTTCTGTGGAAGCGTTTGTCCCAACACCCCCAGATACTTTTGCAGGGAGACCTAGGACGGCTGACTTGGAGGATGACAACACTCTCTTGCTTCCTGTTTCCCCACTTTATTTGATCAAGGATCCCTATGAGAACTACAAATTTGGGAGAGCTATTCAAATCAGCAGATTGGTTCTTGCCATAGTCATACAGCCCTCTGAGATACAACAACGGTTATCTTAAAAATATTTTTTTTGGCATCCAGCAGTGCTGGTGGTCTTAGGGCTACATCTGACTGTTTGGGGGTGTCCACATGGCAATAGTGATCAAATCTCCAGCCCTGTACAGGCTAGGCACAGGCTTTAGCCTCTTGAATTATCTTCATGGCTCTGTCCTTATTATCTTGACACAACTGAATGACTGAATTTACTGCTTATTTTCTGTTATGTCTAAAATGGAGCCATTTTTATATGTGTCTAATATTATTATTTGTATTTACATTTTACCTGCTGTTTCCAGAAACCACTTACTTAAAGATATTGAGAGATTATAGGGGACCTTTACTTTTAACATATTTTTATACTCATCATTTCAATAATTATGGAGTTGGATGAAAAACAGCAAACACCTTAGTAGATTAATTTTGTTTAGATCATCTTGATACAGCAGCATGGATGAATTCTCCAATATTGAACCTTTGCCATATATTGTACCTTAGTAAGTTCAGTACTGATGTGTGCCTTCTCAATTTCCCTTGTCCAAGTCAATCAATTTGGTTTTTGAATACTAGAACAAATATTGTGATAATATATCTGGCTGAAAGCAAGTAGTCTGTATTAGTATCTGACCGAATTCATTCTCCGATAATCACACTGCTTAGTGTTCAGTCACTTGATCACTTGATCACTAGACATCCCATTATTCATCAATTTGCTCAAGCGGGTGCCAGTAACATTTCCATTTGACCCTATCACTTGCCAGCGTAACCCAATGGCATCTGGTTGCTTCAGGAATATGAAGAGCCTCAAACTGTTCGCTCAGGGTCTTGATGTGGGGAAAAAGGGACTCTCATCCACTGTTGGTGGGAGTGCTGACTGGTCCAGCTCTTTTGGAAAACAATATGGGCATTCCTCCGAAAACTAGACATTGAGCTCCCATTTGATCCAGCAATAGCACTCCTGGGAATATACCCGAGAGACCGAAAAACACATAGCAGAAACACTATCTGTAAGTATACTATTTGTTCATCTCTGCGCTATTCACTATAGGTAGAATCTGGAAACAACCTAAATGCCCGAGAACAGAGGACTGACTAAAGAAACTGTGGTTCATCTATACTATGGAATACTATGCAGCTGTCAGAAAAGATGAAATTATGAAATTTACCTGCAAATGGATGGACATGGAGACTATCATGCTGAGTGAAATTAGTCAGAAGGAAAAGGACAGATATAGAATGACTGCATTCATTAATAGGATATAAATAGATACCAGTGTTTTACTAAATGTGGGAAATGGTAATGGCAGGTTAAAACTCACCATTGAATATACACAAAGAGACTTAAGTGATAAACTCTAAATATCTGCAGGGCTAGTCACAATGTAAAAAAAGAAGAGGGAGAGAGATGCAGAGACAGAGAGAGACAGAGAGAGAAAGAGAGGAAACAGGGCTACCTGCTGTTGAGGCAGCCTGGGGGTGAGTGGGAGGGGTGGGGTACATTGGTGGTGGAAATGGGGCACTGGTGGAGGGATGGGTGCTGGAATACTGTATTACCAAGAACCAATTGTGAACACCTTTGTAATTGTATGTCTCAAGGTGGTGGTATAATAAAAAAAAAAGAAAGTCTGACCATCTTGTAGGTGGGCGGCCACGTGATCTTTTGACACCCCGTGGGATCCAGTCAGTAACGGCTCTAGTCCAGCAGTTGTCTCCAAATCGCATTACATGTTCAGCTCATCTGATTTTCAATGCCTTGGCAAACGAGACAGAGTCCCTGACTCTGGAATGGTGATGGAGATCACCTGGAAATCTCTGAATTCCTTCTCTCACTTGAGTGAGATGTGATATTCCAAGAATAGCTCTTTTGATTCCTCTTTGGGAGACCGAAGAGCATTCTCATTTTGCTTTCAAAGGGCTCAGGTCTCTAAGGTGTATGTTAATGCAGCGAGAGTGCATTAACATTAATGGAGTCAAAGAGATGTGCCTGGAACTGGAGGTTCTTTGTCCTTTTAGCTATTCTTCAATGCTCTTAAAGGCAGTCCATGCCACTCTCTTCCTCCTGCACAGCTCAGGTTTTAGGTTGCTCATCATGTTGAGTTCTCAACCTAGGTACACATAACTTCTGCATTCAGAGATGGTTGTTCCATTGAGAGTAAATGGGGCCTCTGGCCCATTCAGGGGCCTATGTTCATTTTTCATGAACATAGTTTTTCTGAGATTCAGCTGTAGACCTATCTTTCCACATTCTCGGTAGAAGTCAGCCAGCATTTGTGCTGCTTGGCTAATGTTTGGTGTTATTAGTGTTCAGTAGCAGATAAAATTGTTGTGAGTGGGTCTTGATATTAAGGAAAAACTATATAGGACTATATAGTGCATATTGTGATTCAGTGTGTCCCTTCACCCGGCAAACAAATCTTCAGTGTTTAAAGCCACTTTCTTTACTCAACATAGGAATGTTGTGTTCCTGTCTTCACATTTAGTGCCTCAGGGAGATACTGACAAAACCAGGAGGATCAAACACCCCCACCCAGCAGTTGGTTTAGGAAAAGGTCTCAATTTCAAGCCATGGCGTTCCCTTGCTCTCTATGTGATACGGTATTTAATTTCCCTCTCCCGGTGATATAAACAGAAAGAGATAAAACTGAATCTATGACCAGGGTTAAAATTGACATAGAATGAAAGGAACGCCATGCATAGTGGAATAAAAGGATTGAAATTTTCTGATTTCTTTAAAAAATTTAATTAACAAATTTAAAAGTATTACTTTTTTTACGTCACCGTGTGTCACACAACTATTTATGTTTGGGTTTCAGGCTATGTTTGGGTTTCAGGCATACAATGTTAGAACACCAATCCCATCACCAATGAAAATTCTGATTTCTTAAGAGTTTTGTTGAGATTTAATCAACTATTTGGGAAGCACATTATACTGAAATTTTAATAATGAAAACTCATACGTGTTCTAATTTAACTCTTATCATATGTTGAAGTTGTATTAGAAAATATGTTATTTTCTGGAGCTGGAGAATGGTATAAAAAAGTAGGCTCTTGTCTTGCATGCATCTAACCTGGGTTTAATCACTAATATCCCATATGGTTCCTTAAGCACTGCCAGGAGTAATTACTGAGTGGAGAGCCAAGAGTAACTTCTAAGCATTGCTGGGTTGATTCCCCACCCCCCAAATATTATTTTTAACGATCAAACCAGGGTTGGGGATATAATCCAGAGGTTTAGAACACACGCTTTACATGTAGGAGGCTCAGATCTGATATCTGTTACCATATAGTCACAGTGGCACAGATGGGTGAGGGTTCACAATAAAGACATAATAAATCAAGACAGTAAACTAGCAGGCTGATGTATAAACACACAAAAGTTATTTCAACTTACAAGCAAGAAATGAATTAGATGATAAAGAATTTTTTAAAGTACACTAATACTTGTGTTAAAAAATCACAGAATTCAGCAACAATAAAAACAGTAACAAAATCCAATAAAAATGAGTAGAGAAGTGAAGAAACATTTCCTCAGAGGACATAAAATTTATAACTTCCTTCCTTCCTTCCTTCCTTCCTTCTTTCCTTCCTTCCTTTCTTTGTGGGTCAATCGTCAGTGCTTAGGGATTACTCCCAGCTCTGTTCAGAAATTACTCCTGGTCTCCTGGTAGTACTCGGAGGACCATATGGGATGCTGGTGATTGTACCTGGGTGGGTCATGTGCAAAAGAATGTGCCCTATCCACTGTGCTATAACTCTGGTCCAAATATTTGCAATTTTTGTAGTATTAGGGATCAAACTCAGGGCTCACATACAAGGACAAGTATTCTACCACTGAGTTATAGCCCTGGTCCCAGAAAATTAGAGACAGTCTGTCTAAAAAGAATGTGGACTTTTTTTTCATCATCACATATTGTTAGAGGAATGCAAATTAAAAAACAATGGGATATCACCTTTACATGAGTAAAACACAATCCAGAAACTACTAATGCTGGTGGCTATATTGTGAAAAAAGACCTTTCACTTACTGTTAGTGGGAATGGCACCTGGTTCAGCTTCTATGAAAATAGTAAGGATGCAACATATGATAAGAGTTAAAAACTCCTCAAAAAGTGGAGCAAAGACAGCCTTTTCAGAGAAAGAGAGAGAAAGGGAAAGAAATAAAGAACCTGCCATGGAGGGGCGCTGGGGAAGGGGGGAGGGAACCGGGGACGTTGGTGGTGGGAGATGGGCACTGGTGGAGGGACGGGTGCTAGAACACTGTATGACCAAAACCCAAATATGAACTTTTTAATTGTATATCTTTTTTATTTGTATATCTCATGGTGGTATAATAAAATACTTAAAAAAAAAAGAAAAATAGGATCATATTTCTAAAAAAAAAACGACAGCCTTTTCAACAAATGGTGCTGGGAAAACTGGGCAACTGCATGTAAAAAATTGAACTTAGACCTCCTCTAACACCATACACAAAAGTCAAATCAAAATGGATCAAAGATTTCAATATCAGACATGAAACTATAAGGTACATGGAAGAAAACATAGGAAAAACTCTCTATGATATCAAAGATAAAGGCATCTTCAAAGACAAAATATTACTGACAAAGCAAATGGAAGCTAAGATAAACAAGTGGGTTATATAAAACTGAAAAGCTTCTACACCTCAAAAGACATAGTAACAGAGACTGGCACATATCCAAAAGAGCAAGAACAAGTGCTGGTGTGGATGCTGGGAAAAGGGGACTCTCATCCATTTTTGGTGGGAATGTCGACTGCTACAGCTTTTCTGGAAAACAATATGGACATTCCTCCAAAGACTAGAAATTGAACTCCCATTTGACCCAGCCATACGACTCCTGGGAATATACCCTGGGAAGCCAAAATCGTGCAGAGGAAACACCATCTGCACAGCATTATTCATACAAGCCACAATCTGGAAACAAAGAGTGTGCCTGAGAACTGATGACTGGATAAAGAAACTTTGGCACATCTATACAATGGAATACTATACAGCTGTTAGGAAAAGTGAAGTTATGAAATTTGCTTATAAATGGATGGACATAGAGAGGATCACTATCACTATCACTATCCTCCCGTTCATCATCTATTTGCTAGAGCGGGCACCAGTAATATCCCCATATGTCCTGTTTCATGCTAGTAGAACCCATGGGCATCTGCTTGCTCCAGGAACATAAAGAGCCTCAAACCATTATATTAGGTCATAGGAATGACCTAATATAAATGTTACTGGTATTTGGCATATCAAATACGACATGAGCAGCTTGCCAGGCTTGCCGGGCGGGGTGGCATACTCTTGTAGTCACCTCTAAATAAAGCATTTATTGATGAACACGCAAGCCGGGCTGTGATAGTCTGGTCTGCTGGGTGGAGCTGTGACCAGAGGGGAAGTCCGGACGTGGAAAATGGCTGCCCCCATGGAGTGGGGGGTCGTCTGGCTTGTTGTGAGGCTCTGCTTGGGTGGAAGGCCAGGGGCTAGAACTCGCCATTCCTCCGGGTGCTTCATGAGCGGCTGGGCACAGGGAGAGCAAGGAGCAGCTCTGCCCTATGCCTGTGAGTCTCTGGTTCAGAATACCTGGTAAGGGACAATACTGCCATGAGCTGTGCCCCAGCGCTTTGCTTCCTTCTGGCTAATAAGATAATTAGCAGCTACCTGGGTCAAGCATGCCACCTTTTCTCTTCTGGAAAGAGCAACACCATGAGTTCACGCCTCAGGAGAAGCTCAGGAGAGAGGATCATGTTGAGTAAAATTAGCCAGAAGGAAAAAAGACTGATATAGAATGACTGCATTTATTTGCATGGCATAAATATATATATACATATATGTACTTATTATGATACCAATATCCAAGATCGTCAAAACATGGATCAGGAGGTCTTGTCAAAGGTGGAAATTATCACAAACATGCGGAATCAGAGGCTAGGTGAGACAGAGAATGGAACAACGTGCTAATAATTGTCGAAAGTGCTAATACCAACCTAGAACTGAGCATTAAATACAGGCAAAAAGATGCACATGACAACCTCTTATTGTATGTATTGTAATCCACAATGTGTAAGGAAAGGAAGAGAGAAAGAGAGAGAGAGAGAGAGAGAGAGAGAAAGAAAGAGATAAAGAACCTGCCATAGAGGCAGGCTAGGGGAGGGGGGGAGAGAATCGGGGACATCGGTGGTGGGAAATGGGCATTGGTGGAGGGATGAGGGCTGGAACACTGTATGACCGAAACCCAAAATATGAGCATCTTATGAAAAAAATTTAAAAAATTAAAAAAAGAAGAGAAAAAAAAAAGACATGGCGACCAAGATACAGACATAGCCCACAGGCTGGGAAAGAATACTCACCCAAAGCCCATCTCATAAGGGGTTAATATCTATGGTATATCAGGCACTGATAGAATTTTACAAGAAGAAAACAGCCAACCTTATCAAAAAACAGGGAGAAGAAATGAACAGAAACTTCCCAAAAAAAGAAATTTGAATGACCAAAAGGCATATGAAAAAGTGCTCTTCATCCCTAGTCATCAGGGGGATGCAAATCAAAACAATGTTGAAGTATCATCTCCATACAGAGACTGGCACACATCCAAAAGAGCAATAACAACCGGTGCTGGTGTGGATGCAGGGAAAATGGGACTCTCATCCACTATTGGTGGGAGTGCCGACTGGTCCAGCCCTTTTGAAAAACAATATGGGCATTCCTCTGAAAAATAAATATTGAGCTCCCATTTGACCCAGCAATACCTGGGAATATACCCTTGAGACCCCAAAAAAAAAAAACACAGCAAAAACCACTATCTGCACTTCTATATTCATCGCAGCTCTATTCATGATAGCCAGAATCTGGAAACAACCTAAGTGCCTGAGAACAGAGAATTGGCTAAAGAAACAGTGGTACATCTACACAATGGAATACTATGCAGCTGTTAGAAAAGATGAAATTATGAAATTTACCTGCAAATGGATGGACATGGACACTATGATACTGAGTGAAATTAGTCAAAACAAAAAGGACAGATATAGAATGACTGCATTTATTAATGGGATATAAATATATACCAGTGTTCTACCAATTGTGGGAAATGGTAATGTCAGACTAGAACTCATCAATGAATATACACAAAGAGACTTACATGATAACCCCTAAATGTCTGTAGGGTTAGCCACAATTTGTGAAAGAAGAGAGAGATACAGAGACAGAGACAGAGAGAAAGAGAGGAAAGGAAAAAGTACCTGCTATAGAGGCAGTCTGGGAGTGGGTGGGAGGGAATATGGGGGGGCATTGGTTGTAGGGAAGGGGGCACTGGTGGAGGGACGGGGTGCTGGACCACTGTCTGACTGAAGTCCAATTATGAACCTCTTTGAAATTGTATATCTCACATATAATATAATAATAAAAATACAATAAAAATATTGTATTTCCATCCAGCTCTGTGAGTGAAGTCACTAGTCCAGATGAGCCAAGCAATACCAATGAGTTATATAACCTCTCTGATAAGGAATTTCGGAAAGAAATGTTAAGGAGTCATAAGGAATTCAAAGAAGCAATGGAATGCAAACTCAATAAAATACAAGAGGACATGATAGAAGAAGTGAGGAAAATGCAAATGGAAATGACATATATTAAAAATGAGGTAAATGAAATGAAAAACACAGTGGAAAGCCAGCATAGCAGAATAATAGCTACTGAAGAAAGAATTAGTGATCTCGAAGACGCGCTCCAAAGATTCTCTACACAACACCAGAAGATAGAAAAAAAGACTCACAATTACCGAACAGACAACAAGAGATAATCGGGATGAAGCCAGAAGAAACAACATACGGATCATTGGGGTCCCAGAAGGGCAAGAAGAAAAACCCTGATGAAGAAGAAACTGTCAAAGCCATCATTGCTGAGAAGTTCCCAGAACTAAAAAACACTTGCCTCAAGATCCAGGAGGCCCGTAGGATACCTGCTAAAAGAAACCCCAACAAGAATACTCCAAGACACATCTTAATTAAAATGACAAAAACTATAGATAGAGATAGAATACTGAAAGCAGCAAGATCAAAGAAGGAAATCACATACAAAGGAACATCTCTAAGATTTACAGCAGACTTCTCTGATGAAACACCCCGAGCAAGAAAACAATGGTGGGATATTGTGAAAAGGCTGAATGAACTGCAGGCCTCACCAAGAATTCTTTACCCGGCCAGACTCACATTCAGATATGAAGGAAAGATACACAACTTCATGGATAAGCAACAACTCAGGAACTTCATGGACTCAAAACCAACCTTAAAAGAAGGACTGAAGGGTCTACTGTAATACGACCAAACCCATAAGCACAACAAGCTCAAACAGAAAGATGGCACAAAATCCGATGACAATAATCTCTCTCAATGTCAATGGTCTAAATGCACCAATTAAGAGACACAGAGTAACAAAGTGGATTAAAAAATTGAACCCAACATTCTGCTGTCTACAAGAAACACATCTGAATAATCAGAACAAACACAGACTCAAAGTCAAAGGTTGGAATACCATTCTCCATGCAAACAATTCCTCCAAAAAAGGCTGGTGTGGCCATATTAGTATCAGATAATATAGACTTCAGGCTGAAAAGGTTAGAAGGGACAACGAAGGCCATTTCTTATTACTTAAGGGTATGTACACCAGGAAGAAATTACACTACTAAACATATATGCACCCAACGAGGGGCCAGCAAAATACATAAAACAACTGCTAAGAGACCTCAAAGAAGACATTAACAGCAGCACAATAATAGTTGGAGACTTCAACACTGCTCTATCAACGATGGATAGATCAACAAGACTGAAACTCACCAAGGAAATATTGGCTCTGAAGGAAGAAATGGAAGAAAGAGAGCTAGTAGATATATACAGGGCTTTTCATGCCAAAAAAAGCTGAATACACATTTTTCTCTAGTGCACATGGAACATTCTCCAAGATAGACCACATGCTAAGCCACAAAGCATACCTCAATAAAATAAAAAAGATAGAAATTGTGTCAGCTATCTTTTCAGACCATGATGCACTGAAAATGGAAGTTAACCGTACACAGAAACAGGGAGTCAAACCAAACACCTGGAAACTGAACAGCTCACTCCTGAACAACAAATGGGTCATAGAAGAAATCAAACAGGAAATCCAAAGATTTCTGGAAACAAATGAAAATGAAGACACCAACTATAAGAACTTGTGGGACACGGCAAAAGCCGTGTTAAGAGGGAAATTTATAGCTCTGCAAGCATTCATCAGGAAACAAGAAAGGGCCCACATAAATAACCTGACTACACAGCTGAAGACATTAGAGAAAGACCAACAAAAGGAGCCCAACCCAGGCAGAAAAAGGAAATAATAAAACTTAGAGAGGAAATCAATGAGTTGGAAAGCAAAAAAAAAATCCAAAAGATTAATGAAACCAAGAGCTGGTTTTTTGAAAAAATAAACAAGATTGACAAACCATTGGCAAGACTTGCA
>JAJIBD010004262.1:0-69682 GCA_021461705.1 Cryptotis parvus | reverse complement strand
GTTGTTCTTGTTCTTTTGAATATATGCCAGTCTCTGTGGTGTAAAGTGGTATCTCATTGTTGTTTCGATTTGCATCTCTCTGATGATTAGTGATGATGAGCATTTTTTCATATGTTTTTTGGCCATTTGAATTTCTTCCTTGCTGAAGTTTCTGTTCATTTCTTCTCCCCATTTTTTGATGGGGTTGTTTGTTTTCTTCTTGTAAAGTTCTACCAGTGCCTGATATATCCTGGATATTAACCCCTTATCAGATGGGTATTGGGTGAATATTCTTTCCCATTCTGTGGACTGCTTTTGTATCTTAGTCACTGTTTCTTTTGAGGTGCAGAAGCTTTTAGTCTCAGGTAGTCCCATATATTTATCTTTTCTTCTAGTTGCTTTGTTAGAGATGTTTCATCTTTGAAGATGCCTTTAGCTTCAATGTCATGGAGGGTTTTTCCTATATTTTCTTCAATGTACTTTATGGATTCAAGTCTGATATTGAGATCTTTAATCCACTTTGATCTGATTTTTGTGCATGGTGTTAGACACAGGTCCAAATTCATTTTTTTACATGTCGCTTGTCCAGTTTTCCCAACACCACTTATTGAAGAGGCTTTCCTTACTCCATTTTAGACTCGTTGCACCTTTATCAAAGATTAAATGATCATGTGTTTGAGGTTGGGTGTCAGGATACTCAATTCTATTCCATAGGTCCACGGGTCTGTTTTTATTCCAATACCATGCTGTTTTAATTACTACTGCCTTGTAGTACAGTTTGAAGTTGGGTAAGGTGATGCCTCCCATCTTCTTTTTCCCGAGGATTGCTTTAGCTATCCTTGGGGGGTTTATCGCTCCATACAAATTTCCAGGATTGTTTGGTCAATTTCTTTGAAGAATGTCATGGGTATCCTCATAGGGACTGCATTGAATCTGTATAGAGCTCTAGGGAGTATTACCATTTTGACAATGTTGGATTCTCCCCATCCATGAGCAGGGAATGTGTTTCCATTTCCTTGTGTCCTCTTTTATCTCTTGGAGCAGTGTCTTGTAGTTTTCATTGTACAGGTCCTTTACACACTTGGGTAAGTTGATTCCTAGGTATTTGATTTTCTGTGGCACAATTGTGAATGGAATTGTTTCCTTAATATCCCTTTCTTCTCTTTCATTATTGGTATATAGGAAAGCCACCGACTTTTGCGTGTTGGATTTTGTATCCTGCAACTCTACTATATGCATCTATTGTTTCTAGGAGTTTTTTGGTAGAGAGTTTAGGGTTCTCTAGGTATAATATCGTGTCATCTGCAAATAATGATAGCTTGACTTCTTCCTTGCCTATCTGGATGCCCTTGATGTCCTTTTCTTCTCTGATTGCTATCGCAAGTACTTCCAGTACTATATTGAATAAAAGAGGTGAGAGTGGGCAACCTTGTCTTGTCCCTGATCTCAGGGGAAGGCTTTCAACTTTTCCCCATTGAGAATGATGCTCGCTGTGGGCTTTTGGTAGATGGCTGTAACTATCTTGAGGAAAGTCCCTTCAATTCCCATTTTCTGGAGGGTTTTAATCATGAACGGGTGCTGGATCTTGTCAAATGCTTTCTCGCGTCTATTGATAGGATCATATGGTTTTTATTTTTTCTCTTATTGATATGATGTATTATGTTGATTGACTTGCGAATGTTGAACCATCCTTGCATACCCGGATGAATCCTACTTGGTCATGATGTATAATCTTCTTGATGAGTCTTTGGATTTTGTTTGCTAGTATTTTGTTGAAGATCTTAGCATCCGTGTTCATCAGGGATATTGGTCTGTAGTTTTCTTTCTTTGTGTTGTCTCTCCCTGCTTTGGGTATCAGGGTGATATGTGCCTCGTAGAAGCTGCTTGGGAGTGTTTCTGTTTCTTCTATTTCCTGGAAGAGCTTGAACAGGACTGGCAGTAGGTCCTCCTTAAAGGTTTGGTAGAGTTCACTAGGGAATCCGTCTGGACCTGGGCTTTTGTGTTTGGGAAGTCTTTTAATTACTGTTTCTATTTCCTCAATGGTGATAGGCTTATTCAGGTATTGGAGGTCTTCTTGTTTCAGTCGTGGGAGGTTATAGGACTTCAGGAATTGATCCATTTCTTCTAGATTCTCATGTTTCAGGGCATACAGGCTCTCAAAGTAATCTCTGATGATCTTTTGGATTTCTGTGGTTTCTGTTGTGATGTCACCCTTTTTATTTCTGATTCTGTTTATTTGGGTTTCTCTTTCCCTGTCCTTACAAGTCTTGCCAATGGTTTGTCAATCTTGTTTATTTTTTCAAAAAACCAGCTCTTGGTTTCATTAATCTTTTGGATTGTTTTTTTGGTTTCCAACTCATTGATTTCCCTCTCTAAGTTTTATTATTTCCTTTTTTCTGCCTGGGTTGGGCTCCTTTTGTTGGTCTTTCTCTAATGTCTTCAGCTGTGTAGTCAGGTAATTTATGTGGGCCCTTTCTTGTTTCCTGATGAATGCTTGCAGAGCTATAAATTTCCCTCTTAACATGGCTTTTGCCGTGTCCCACAAGTTCTTATAGTTGGTGTCTTCATTTTCATTTGTTTCCAGAAATCTTTGGATTTCCTGTTTGATTTCTTCTATGACCCATTTGTTGTTCAGGAGTGAGCTGCTCAGTTTCCAGGTGTTTGGTTTGACTCCCTGTTTCTGTGTACGGTTAACTTCCATTTTCAGTGCATCATGGTCTGAAAAGATAGCTGACACAATTTCTATCTTTTATTTTATTGAGGTATTCTTTGTGGCTTAGCATGTGGTCTATCTTGGAGAATGTTCCATGTGCACTAGAGAAAAATGTGTATTCAGCTTTTTTGGCATGAAAAGCCCTGTATATATCTACTAGCTCTCTTTTCTTCCATTTCTTCCTTCAGAGCCAATATTTCCTTGGTGAGTTTCAGTCTTGTTGATCTATCCATCATTGATAGAGCAGTGTTGAAGTCTCCAACTATTATTGTGCTACTGTTAATGTTCTTTTTGAGGTCTCTTAGCAGTTGTTTTATGTATTTTGCTGGCCCCTCGTTGGGTGCATATATGTTTAGTAGTGTAATTTCTTCCTGGTGTACATACCCCCTTAAGTAATAAGAAATGGCCTTCGTTGTCCCTTCTAACCTTTTTCAGCCTGAAGTCTATATTATCTGATACTAATATGGCCACACCCAGCCTTTTTGGAGGAATTGTTTGCATGGAGAATGGTCTTCCAACCTTTGACTTTGAGTCTGTGTTTGTTCTGATTATTCAGATGTGTTTCTTGTAGACAGCAGAATGTTGGGTTCAATTTTTAATCCATTTTGTTACTCTGTGTCTCTTAATTGGTGCATTTAGACCATTGACATTGAGAGAGATTATTGTCATCGGATTTTGTGCCATCTTTCTGTTTGAGCTTGTTGTGCTTATGGGTTTGGTCGTATTACAGCAGACCCTTCAGTCCTTCTTTTAAGGTTGGTTTTGAGTCCATGAAGTTCCTGAGTTGTTGCTTATCCATGAAGTTGTGTATCTTTCCTTCATATCTGAATGTGAGTCTGGCCGGGTAAAGAATTCTTGGTGAGGCCTGCAGTTCATTCAGCCTTTTCACAATATCCCACCATTGTT
This sequence comes from Cryptotis parvus, assembly GCA_021461705.1. Lineage (NCBI taxonomy): Eukaryota > Metazoa > Chordata > Mammalia > Eulipotyphla > Soricidae > Cryptotis > Cryptotis parvus. The sequence continues at coordinate 66,084 of JAJIBD010004262.1, read as the reverse complement.
TTCTTTGCTCGGAGTGTTTCATCAGAGAAGTCTGCTGTAAATCTTAGAGATGTTCCTTTGTATGTGATTTCCTTCTTTGATCTTGCTGCTTTCAGTATTCTATCTCTATCTATAGTTTTTGTCATTTTAATTAAGATGTGTCTTGGAGTATTCTTGTTGGGGTTTCTTTTAGCAGGTATCCTACGGGTCTCCTGGATCTTGAGGCAAGTGTTTTTTAGTTCCGGGAACTTCTCAGCAATGATGGCTTTGACAGTTTCTTCTTCATCAGGGTTTTCTTCTTGCCCTTCTGGGACCCCAATGATCCGTATGTTGTTTCTTCTGGCTTCATCCCGATTATCTCTTGTTGTCTGTTCGGTAATTGTGAGTCTTTTTTTCTATCTTCTGGTGTTGTGTAGAGAATCTTTGGAACGCCGTCTTCGAGATCACTAATTCTTTCTTCAGTAGCTATTATTCTGCTATGCTGGCTTTCCACTGTGTTTTTCATCATTTACCTCATTTTTAATATATGTCATTTCCATTTGCATTTTCCTCACTTCTTCTATCATGTCCTCTTGTATTTTATTGAGTTTGCATTCCATTGCTTCTTTGAATTCCTTATGACTCCTTATCATTTCTTTCCGAAATTCCTTATCAGAGAGGTTATATAACTCATTGGTATTGCTTGGCTCATCTGGACTAGTGACTTCACTCACAGAGCTGGATGGAACTTTGTTGCTGCCTTACCATTTTGACTATTGTAGGTTGCAAATGTGGGGTCTTGGATGACAGGATAGTACAGTCAGTAGGTGTCTGGTCTGTTTGTGGAGTTTGGGTGGGTAGCAAGGATGTAGGGACCAAGGTTCAGTGGTACCTCATGCAAGATAGGTAGTAAAAGGTTCGGCCGGATGCTTAGCGGTTCAGCGTGGTTTTGAGTTTTGGGATGATTACAGAGAGCGGGGGCGAGGGGTTCTGCGGGTGAAACCAAGGCAGTTAGCCTTGGTTCCCGTTGATGGAGTTTCCGCTCTTCCCTGGGGCAGTTTGGGTCCGCGGAGACGCAGGGATCACGCACACACCTGGCGGGGGATTTTCAGCCGGTCCCAGGAGCGCAGCGCCAAAGGTTCCGTAGGGGGAAACCAAGGCAGTTAGCCTTGGTTCCCGTTGATGGAGTTTCCGCTCTTCCCTGGGGCAGTTTGGGTCCATGGGGAGACGCAGGGATCACGCACACACCTGGCGGGGGGAGATTTTCAGCCGGTCCCAGGGAGCCCAGCGCCCCAAGGTCCTTAGGCACCACCAACTTAATAATGGAGTTAAAATATACATAAAGATTAAAATTCACTATTATTAAGAAAAAAGAGAAGATACAGGGGAATTGAAAAATACTTGGATTAGAAGAATTAATATTGTCCCTGAACTGGACAGATTAACATTTCTTAAATGACCACTCTGGAGTTAGGAAGGTACTTCAAAGAAGTGTCATTTAGCCTTAAAATAACTCCTTTTTAGTGCTCAGTACTCTGAGTATCATCATATGTACCACTGGTATTCCCTGACCACATCCAGGTATGTCCTGATGTCCCCCAACACAGGTAGTTCCAAGTACCACCATGATTTACTTGGTCCACACACTGAACCATGAGGCCCACAACTCCCGACTAAGTATCAAGGAAGTGGCCACCGTATACCTGAGCACTTCTAGGCAGGATCCTATGCAATCAAAACAAAATAAAACAAAATGACTATCCTACTAGTGCACTCTATGGATTTAATGCAAATTTCCCCAAAATTTCAATGGTATTCATTAAGGACATAAATAAGTTAGACCATAAATACATGTTAATTCAAAATGGGTTAAAGATTGATTTTATTATTACATATCCACAAAATACATCAAGTATGGGTCAGGGATATGCTTCAAGTGTTTGAACACATGCTTAGCCTAAAGGTACCTTACATAAACCCTAGCATTGCCTGATTCTTGAAGCACTGCTGAATGGTCCTAGAGATCATCTACGTGGTCCTTGAAATCACTACACCTGATCAAATAGTAAAATGTAATACATTCTCGTTAAAAAATAAAGCAACTTACTAATTTGTTTTTGTTTTAAGCCACACCCTCCAGTCTCAGAGGGATCACTCCAGGCTGAGCTGGGGAGACCATGTAGTGCCAGATATTAAACCTGGGACACACTAAGCAGGCATTCAGCCCATTCAACTATCTCTCCAACCCTCAGACTGTGCTGCTTATAGGGGAATCACACACACTGTTCTTTTTCAGGATTGTACCAATGAGACCTCTGTTTCTGTGGTATGAAAGGACAATAACACTCAGAAATTGTCTTTATTATCAGGTGTAAAGTCTGTTACTTCCATTATACCATTTCCCTTTCAGGAGTGAAAAAGCTAGAGATCACAAATTTCCTTCTTATATATGTCCATATCATTCTTTCACAATAGCATAGAGTTTATATGTTCAAAACCGTTTCCTTGGGATTCTGTTTAAAATAAAGGTCCTGATGAAATCCACATGGCTTACATTCAAAGTCATGTTGATGGACAGGCAAAGAACTTTAATAAGTGGCATGACATAAGGCTTCATTGTGGCTTCAGGAAGCATACCCCCAAATTATGAAGGAGAGATGGAAATCTTAAGTTCCTTAAGTTCTTACCAGAGTCATTTCCAACTTTTGACTTCTTTTAATGGCAATGGCTAAAATTTTTTTCCACCCTCACCTTGCCAGGAAAGCCTGCCAGAATCATCTTTGCGCTCATCATCTCTTGGATGAAATACTGTGAAGTTATGAATGGGGGTGTAGAGACAGGAGCAGGGATGAGAAGGCCCCAAATGAGCAGAACAGATTACAGAGGTTCTGTTAAGCCACTTCTAGTCTTGGGTATGGAGTCTCAGAAGATCTTCTCAGTGTCTTTTTCTTTCTTCTTTAATAGTCATGCTAATAGTTTCTAGGACATGATTTAAACTGATATTGCTACCTTAAATTGAAATCAGTCTCTTCTTTAAACACTAAAATTTTGACTTTCTGTAGCTATTCTCTTTTGAGTTCTCCCAGAGCAGTTAATTTAGCCAAGAATTTGCATTTCTGTTTGCTCCCTACATTTTAAATGAGTATGTCAAGTAAATATATATTTATATCTCATATTTCCTTAAGTAATTATATTTTTATGATGCATATGTATTCATAATTATTTATATTTCCATATCTGCCTATCTATTTACCATTTAAGTGTTACTGTTTATCTCTATAAGACTGAGAACCATGCAACTGGAGTGACAATACAGCACACAGGGCACGCCTTGTGCGTGGCTGACCCAACTTCTATACCTAGCACCACCAATGTTCCCCCGAATCCTGCTGGGAGAGGTTCTTGAACATAGATCCAGAATAAACTGCTGGGTGTGACTCCCCAAAATTAAAAAAAGGAGCTTTTTTCATCTTAGTCCCTTTGTTCCTACAGCTAAAATAAATTATCCCAATCAATACTGTTGAAAGTTATATTTATATCCAAATTAAATTCTAGGACTTTCTCAAATTGGGTGAGTTAATTAACCTAACCCTTATGTTTTTCGTTTATAATAATAATTCTTTTCCCATGAAGCTCTACTGCAGTTAAGTGGTGTTTGGTGAAATGTCTAGCATATAGTAAGTTATTACAAAATGTTTGATGCTTGAAGCTCCTAGTTCAGTGTCATGTATGATAACTTTCAGCAAAAATTGTTACGGGACAATAATTTCAATTCTTAAAAATTGTGTACTTGGTTTACTTGGTAAAATTATTTTGTTGTTTTAAAATTACACACAAATTACAACCGACTCTTAATTATAGCGTTTCTAGTTACTGGTTTGCTTTTGAACAATCCAAAATGTTGATCTATGATATTTGACAGTTTAGTTGGTCTCTAGATAGTTATAAAGTTATTGAATATGATACTTATAAACAGCAGAGAATAAATTTTTTTAAAGATTATAGCTAGCCCAGATGGGTTGTCTAATAGCTGTTTGTAAACTTAGTTTCAAACAAGTTAAACCAGTTAAGCTCTCCCCCAAAAATCGTAAGTTTTATTATCCCAGTTATTTAAAAAGAAAAAAATATATTTCAGGGTGGGAAAATTGAGAAAAATAAGTCTGCCATATTGCCTCACAGTTACAGAAATGATAAAAGTCAAAACATATAAAGATTATTTTAAGACTTTAAAAATATTATTCAGGACCAGAACGATAGCACAGTGGGTAGGACATTTGCCTTGCTCGTGGCTGACCCAGGTTCAATCCCTGACATCCTACCTGGTCCCTTGAGCATCACCAGGAGTAACCCCTGAACATCCCCGAGAGGACCCAAAAAGCCAAAAATTATGATGAACGCACCATCAATTACAGTTATTGATAGCTCAGTTTTAGACACTGTTCTGACACCAATCCCACTGCCTCCAATGTCAACTTCTTCTTTCCACGAAGTTCCCAGGTTGTCTTCCCATCCCTTCAGCCTGCCACCTTGGAATAAGCTTATATTTTTAAGTTTAAATTTTTTAAACAATCATTTATTTTGGTTATGACGGCAACACCTAGTGATACGTGGGGATTACTCCTGGCTCTGCGCTTGACAATTACTCTTGGCAATACCTTGGATCATATGGAGTGCCAGGGATCGAACTTGGGTCTGCCTCATGCTAGGCGAGAACCCTGCCCACTATACTATCCCTTCAGCCCCTTTAAAGTTGGGGTTCTTTTTTAAGACACCCAGATTTAAAAAGATATTCATGATTAAGTTTCAGTGTTCCAAGACCAGTCCTATTACCAGTGTCAACTTCCCTCCCTCAATGTCCCTAGGTTCCTTTTCACCCCCAATTCCACCTGTCTCTGTGACAAGCACTTTTTAAAAAGGCACTACATACTTTACAATACTGTTACTAAGAGGACTTCATATCTAACACATTCAAGCTTGATCCCTTCCCCCACAGCGATTCTCTCAGTCACTCTGAATCCCGTGCTCTAACAGTATTCCCATCCAAACCCCTTTTTCCTTTCTGCAGATATGGTCTGCATTCTACTAAAGGCCAGTTTTCAGTTTCTGCTGACATTGGGTAATTGTTATTCCTCAACTGCTGCAGTACATTGTTGCCCAGAGCCTCTGTATTTTGCCTGGAGTTATCTCCTACAGGCTACTTTGTAGATAAAGGGTAGAAAACAGTTTGATATGTGGCAGTATATCTTACCAGGTAGTCTATGTTAGTTGGTATAAATATTTTCTCTCATGCTACTATAATCATCTACCACTGGTAGATAGATCTTACCAGTATATTTAAATGGCCACATTGGATCACTGAGTAATCAGACCAGAGAGAAATGTTGTTTTGCCTCCTAGCAAGCAAGCATGGCTTTCTAATAAGTCTAAAGGCTAATATACAAAACAACTATGAGGTTCTAATGAGAATCTTGTGGAGGCTTGGAGAAATATATACCTGGCTGTAGAATATCCATTGGTACAGATGCATTCCTTTGTATTCTGAGATACAGTTCACCTCAGATGCCTCTGCCCCATCTACCAAGGGCCTGCAGCCTTGGGTGGGCAACATTAATATTTCAATGGGGTTAGGTGAGATCCTGGGAAAAGTTACATCAGGGAATTGGCCCTATTTGTTGTGGGCAGTCTGAGCTGAAAAGTTATAAAAAGTTATAAAAGCTGCACCCTTTTTACCTTTTCATCTTCTGCTCTTAGTTCTCTTCCCTATTAGCATATGGAAGCAGCCATCTGTGACTGGGGCTCAGCTAGGAAACTAAAGTCTGGAGTTTTCTTGTTACTGAATTGTATACCAGAACCTGTGAGAGTAAAGTCTTTTGAAACTGAATTCTCATGTCTTTCTCCATCTGCAGGCCACCAATCTCCTGGGGCAGAAGGGAATTCCCTGACCCTGCTGCTGGATTTTGTTGGGGCACCCAGCATACCCTGACAAGTGGAGATTCCACTGAGAGTCCTGTCTTGCTCCTGGATTTTGTTGGGCGCTCCAGGGTACCTCGATACTTAATTGTGTTTTTGTTATGTTCCACATATGTGATATCACTCTGTGCTTGTCCCTCTGCCTTTGACTAACTTCACTCAGCATGATATTTTCCAGATCCATCTACATAGCAGCAAATAGCATGATTTCATCTTTTCTTACAGCCAAGGCATATTACATTGTGTTTTCTTTATTCCAGATACTGACTTTTATCTTTAAAAACAAGAAATAACACAGAAAAATATAATCATAAAATAGAAGGCAAACATATTTAAAAATAAGACTATATGTTAAGAATATATACTTAATCTATTAAATATATATTAATTCTACTTTAGAATTTGAATATCTTTGAATAATTGATAAAACAACTATCATCCTATAATAACAAATGATTATAGAAATAGAATATTTAGAATGACTACCAATTATTAAGGAAATAATTAGCAAATTATTATATTATTATATTACATTTTGAGTTATCTTAAAAAGTAAATGACACAATTTTTTCATCAGATGGTTTATTACTTTAAATTATGAAAGCAAATAGGTTTGTATTCTTTAATATGCCACCGTGTGTATTAAAAATACAAAACACATTTTATTTTTTGTGATTCTAACAAAATTCTGATTACAAATTAAAAAAATACAATTTATGATTTTATGGATAAATGTTAAATGATGAATCATTGCCATTAAATCATACCTCTACACCATTGCAATTTTCCCTAGGAGTGCTTTGTTAGCTTAGCATTAGAAAATGTTCTTAATCCCTGTGGTAGTTTCAATAACTTTTGAGAAGTCATGTGATAAAAGTTAAGTATATATTCCTGATTTAAGCATTTGAAAAATAGAAAAGTTTAATATTTCCTTGGTTCAAAATATTTACATCAATCCAACTGAAAATATGATATAGTGGTAAAAAACATTTATAAAAGAGTCATTTTTATTAGTATGAAGTATATGTTATCTATGATATGTATTCATCACTTCACCTGTATCACTTGTCTCCCCGTTGATCATCGATTTGCTTGAGCGAACACCAGTAACATCTCCATACATCCTGTCACATGCTAGTAGAGCCCAAGGGCATCTGCTCGCTCCAGGAACATGAAGAGCCTCAAACCATTCCATCAGGTCATGGGAATGAGGTCTATAATTGTTACTGGTATTTGGCATATCAAATATGACATGGGTAGCTTGCCAGGCTCTGCCGTGAGAGTGGCATACTCTTGTAGTCACCTATAATCTCGAGCATTTATTGATGAACTGGGCTGTGGAAAATGATGGCCCATATGGTGGTGGGGTCCTCTAGCTTCTTGCGAGGCTCTGCTGGGGTGGTGGGCCAGGGCTAGAACCCGCCACCCCTCCCGGGTGCCTCTTGATCAGCTGGGCACTATCATTATTATTATTTAGTATCTATCTTAAGTGTGGCATCAGTGAAGTAATATGTGAAAATGAAACGAGATACTGTAATTGAAAAGGTGATAATATCTTTACTTCAATGGTTATATGTTTGGTAAAATCAGAAAAGCTTTTACAAATAATAAAAATATTACATAAAATCATCAGACATGAAATAAAACTACCAAAACTCATATTATTATACAGATAACTAAATGGCATTAAAATACAAAAATACTAAAACTCATATTATTATACAAATAAGTAAATGGCATTAAAAATACAGCAATCAATGCCGTGTGGTTGGATCCCTATAAAAAAGTTTGGAGAGAGCTGCCATACGACCCAGCAGTAGTACTTCTGGGTACTACATACCACCAGAACACAAAAACATACATTCAAAAGAAAACATGCACAAAATTATTCATTGCAGTACTTAGCACAATAGCCAAGGTACGGAATCAACCTAGTTGTCCAAAGAAACCTGAATGGATTATGAAAATGTGGAAGATATGCACACAAAGAGGGACAAAATTATACAATTCACTGCATATGGATGGAGGATAACATTTTAAATAAAGTAAGCCAGAAGAGGAACAAGCACGAAATCATCATCTGTGCTAGTCTATATACCACAGATAATCACTTATCTGTGGTATATAGACTAACTAGATGAGGGAAAGCAATGTAAAAGGGGGATTTCCTAGATCACCCATAACCCTAGACTATAAAAGAAAAAAAATGTGGGGTGAAAATGAGAAGTAGCAGAAGAGAAGCAAGGAGAGCAGGGATCAAGGGCCTTGTATACATCAGTGATATGGAGAATTGGTATATAGCTATATACAAACCACAAAAACAACACTGGAAATATGAGATCACAGCTGCAACAACCAAATCTAAGTATATGCTGCCAAAGAGGCAGGCTGGGGTGGGGGAGATCCTGAGGACACTGGTGTAGGAAATTTAACATTGATAATGGATCAGTGCTGGAACATTGTATGCCTAAAGCTCAACTATGAATAACTTTGTAAATCTAAGTGCTCCAACAATCACTTACTTTCACTTGTCTTCCCATTGATCACCAATTTGCTAGAGGGGCACCAGTAACATCTCCATATGTCCTGTCACATTCTAGTGTAGTCCACGGGCATCTGCTCACTCCAGGAACATAAAGAGCCTCAAACCATTCCATCAGGTCATGGGAATGAGGTTTATAATTGTTATTGGTATTTGGCATATCAAATATGACACGGGTAGCATGCCAGACTCTGCCATGTGGGTGGAATACTCTTGTAGTCACCTCTAATCTCGAGCATTTATTGAGGAACAGAGCTGCTGGCGAGCCAGCTTGTGATCAGCTCTTCTGCTGGGTGGAGCTCTGATGAGTGGGGAGTCCGGATGTGGAAAATGGCGGCCCTCATGGTGTGGGAGTTCCCCGGGCTTCTTGCGAGGCTCTGCTGGGGTGGCGGACCAGGGCTAGAACCTGCATCCCCTCCCAGGCGCCTTGTGATCAGCTGGGCACAGGGAGAGCGCCATGTATGTGAGTCTCTGGATCAGCATACCTGGGCTGGGCTTGAAAAAGACTGAATCCAAAGCTATTCACCAGAAAAATCTACATCTTCAATACTGCATCCCTTGCTGTTTCTCTATTTTTCAAATTTATATTTTCAAGAAAAAGTAAAAATAAAATGACAATAATAATTCAAATGTATAATTACTTATAGTAATGTAATATAGTTATATGATACTTATAAAATACATATATAGGGAATACTGTACAGTAGGTAATAGATGCAAGCATCAATTTGAAATTCCACACAATATAAATACTCTGATTTAGGTTAAACAAAATTTATAGATCTTCAATATATTATTTATGGATATAAAATATATTTAAAATATGAATAAAATTGAAACAAAAAGCACAGAAACAAATATTTCACAATGGTGAGTATCATTTTAGAAGAAAGATGGATGACTACAAGAGTATGCCACCTGCACGGCAAGCCTGGCAAGCTGCTCGTGTTGTATTTGATATGCCAAATACCAGTAACATTTATATTAGATCATTCCCATGACCTAATATAATGGTTTGAGGCTCTTTATGTTCCTGGAGCAAACAGATTCCTTTGGGTTCTACTAGCATGAGACAGGACATATGGAGATATTACTGGTGCCTGCTCTAGCAAATAGATGATTAACAGGAAGATAGTGATAGTGATAGTGATATTTTAAAGATCTCATTTATAATTTTCCTCGTGATACCAAAATCAGGTTTTTTGGTACCAATTTTCTTATGCCTAACTGGATAGTATTTTAGTTAGTGAACTTTCTTTGCATATGCAAATGCTGGTTCCAGATTCAATCCCTAGCATCCCATATGGTGCCTCAAGCAATGCTGCAAGTAATTCCTGAGTGCAGAGGCAGGAGTAAGCCTCTTTAAGGTCGTGAACAATAAAACAGAGGGAAAATAGTTTTAAATTGTGAGTTCTAGATTCTAGGAATTTCATCTAAGTAAATTCTTTGGGGGATAGATCTGAAAGCATATTTTCTGGCTATGATTTACATTAGTGTTATTAATTGGTTAGTACTAATTTGAAATAATTTACAAGAAATATCTGGATTTGAAGGTCTTTAAATCTTTTAGATCTTATCATTGTATAGAATATATTTGGGCAGTTATAAAATTGTAGTTAAAACTTTTCAAAAAGAGTTTGTATTCTCTTTTTATTTTACAGTTTTATTATACCACTGTGAGATATAAAAACAAAACTGTAAATTATTAGGTTTCAGACATATAGTGTTCCAGCATCCATCCCTCCACAAGTACACATTTCCCACCACCAATGTCCCCTGGTTCCCTCAACCCCTCCACCAGCTTGCCTCTATGGTAGGCACTTTGCTTCTGCTTCCTTCTTCTTCTTCTTCTTCTTCTTCTTCTTCTTCTTCTTCTTCTTCTTCTTCTTCTTCTTCTTCTTCTTCTTCTTTTCTTCTTCTTCTTCTTCTTCTTCTTCTTCTTCTTCTTTCTTCTTCTTCTTCTTCTTCTTCTTCTTCTTCTTCTTCTTCTTCTTCTCCTTCCTTCTTCTTCTTCTTCTTCTTCTTCTTCTTCTCCTTCTTCTTCTTCTTCTTCTTCTTCTTTCTTCTTCTTCCTTCTTCTTCCTCTTCTTCTTCTTCTTCTTCTTCCTCTTCTTCCTCTTCCTCTTCTTCTCTTCTCTTCTCTTCTTCTTCTTCTTCTTTCTTCTTCTTCTTTCTTCTTCTTTCTTCTTCTTCTTCTTCTTCTTCTTCTTCTTCTTCTTCCTCTTCTTTCTTCTTTTCTTCTTCTTCTTCCTCTTCCTCTTCTTTCCTCTTCCTCTTCTTTCTTCTTCTTTCTTCTTCTTCTTCTTCTTCTTCTTCTTCTTCTTCTTCTTCCTTCTGCTTCTTGCTTCTACTTCTGATTCTGCTTCTGCTTTTGCTTCTGCTGCTGCTGTTGCTACTTCATCGTCGTCATCATCATTGTTTTCTTCATCTTCTTCTGAGCTGCTTCTGCTGCTTCTGCTGCTTCTTCTTAATCTTCTTCCCTCTTCTCCTCCTCCTCATCCTCTTCTCCTCCTCCTCCTCCTCCTCCTCTTCCTCCTCCTCCTCTCTCCTCCTCCTCCTCCTCCTCCTCCTCTCCTTCCTCCTCCTCCTCCTCCTCCTTATTCTTCCTTTTCTCTCTCTCTCTTTTCTCTCTCTCTACCTCCTAATACAAACACATTAAGTTAGCATACATACTTTTGGGGGTTACCATGTATATCCCTTTTCCTATATTCAATGCTCAGTTCTATGCTGGTACTATGATTTCTAACAATTATTAGCACAATGGTCCCTTGTGTCTTACCTAACTTCTGACTCCCACACACATGCAGTAGATTCCAACCACTGACAAGTCCTCCTGATCCATGTTTTTTCCAGGCCTTGGATATTAGTGTCATGGATTTTTTTTCTATCCCACAAATTAATGCGGTCATTCAATTTCCTCTGGCTAATTTTACTCAACATGATATTCTCCATATCTATCATTTATAGGCAAATTTCATAACTCCGTTTTGCCTAACAGCTGTGTAGTATTCCATTGTGTAGAGGTACCATAGTTTCTTTTATCCAGTTCTCTGGCACTCAGGTTGTTTCCAGTTTCTGGCTATTGTTAATGGTGCTGCTATGAATATAGAAGTGCAGACAGTATTTCTGCTGTGTGTTTTTGGGCCCTAGATAATAGTCCCAGGAGTGGTGTTGCTGGATCAAATGGGAGCTCAATTTCAAGTTTTTGGAGGAATGTCAATATTGTTTTCCAGAAAGACTATACCAGCCAACATTCCCACCAGCAATGGATGAAAGTTCCTCTCTCTCCTCATCCATGCCAGCACAGGTTGTTCTTGTTCTTTTATATCTTTGTGTGAGATAATATCTCATTGTTTTGATTTGTATCTCCCTGATGATTAATGATGATGAGCATTTTTTCATATGCCTTTTGGTAATTCTAAATTCTTCTTTTTGGAAATTTCTGTTCATGTCTATTGCCCATTTTTTGATGGGGTTGGCTGTTTCCTTCTTGTAAAAGTTCTACCAGTGCCATATATATCATGGATATTACACCTTTATCAGATGCATTGGATGAATATTCTTTCCCACTCTGTGGGATGTCTTTATATCTTGGTCACTTTTTCCTTTGAGGTGCAGAAGCTTTTTAGTTTTATGTAGTCCCATATGTTTATCTTTGTTTCCAGTTGCTTTGTTAGTGGTATTTCATTTTTGAAGATGTTTTCTTCTATGTATTTTATGGGTTCAGGTCTGATACTGAGATCTTTAATCCATTTTCATTTGATTTTTGTGCATGCCTTAGAGGTAGGTCTAAGTTCAGTTTTTTACATGTAGCTGCCCAGTTTTCCCAGCACCAATTGTTGAAGAGGCCTTCCTTGCCCCATTTCATTCTTTTTGCTCCTTTATCAAAGAGCAAGTGATCATATATTTGAGCATGTGTGTCAGGACACTCAACTCTATCTCATAAATCCCCAAGTCTGTTTTTTACTCCAATGCCATGCTGTTTTAATTACTACTGCTTTGTAGTACAGTTTGAAGTTGGGAAAGGCGATGCTGACCATCCTCTTTTTCCCAAGGATTGCTTTGGCTATTCATATGGGCGTATTGTTCCATATGAATTTCAAGAGAGTTTGATCAATTTCTCCAAAAAATGTCACGAGTATCCTACAATGTTGATTCTCCCAATAAATGAGCAGAGATTGTGTTTTCATTTCCTCGTGTTCTCTCTTATTTCCTGAAGCAGAATTTTGTAGTTTTCTTTGTATAGGTTCTTTTCATACTTAGTTAAGTTAATTCTGAGGTACCTGATTTTCTGAGGCATGATTGTGAATGAGATTGCCTTTTTTTTTTACAGGGTTTTGAAAGATTTATTATTTTTTTAGAAGTTAACATGTGAATAATAGGAAACAGGAAAAAAAAGCAAAGAACATAGTCATACAGTTACACGCAGTTATGTCTGACATGTCCTTCTGGGTCGTTTACCTACACAACTAAACATCCATTATGTTATTAAGATCATGTTTATGTATCATGCTTCTTTATAGACCATGAATATTGACCATTTCAAAGTCCCAAAGCTATACTGAGTATTTGGTAAACAAGAATACACAATAAGTGAAGGAAAAAAATTTTATCCAAGCTTTTTTGGCAAAGAAAATTTCTTTTTTTTTTAAGTATTTTATTATACCACTGTGAGATATACAAATAAAAAGATATACAATTAAAAAGTTCATGTTTGGGTTTTGGTCATACAGTGTTTCAGCACCCGTCCCTCCACCAGTGCCCCATCTCCATACAAATAAAAGATATACAATTAAAAAGTTCATGTTTGGGTTTTGGTCATACAGTGTTTCAGCACCCGTCCCTCCACCAGTGCCCATCTCCCACCAACAACATCCCCGGTTCCCTCCCCCTTCCCCAACCCTGCTCCATGGCAGGTTCTTTATTTGGCAAAGAAAATTTCTTAAAGACAAAGGGCAACAAGGCCTCTAGATGAAGATATTGGCGTAGTTACAATTAAAAATACTGCATTCCCTGTAATGTTCAAGTTACAGTGAGACCAAGCAACCCAGTAACTAAGTATAAGCTTCTAAAAGAACTCATTAACCAATCATACTAATAAAAGGTTAGTAAGGAAGCCGAGCGCTAAGGAAGCACCACTACTGCCTTCCTGCTTGCAGCCAGAGACGTGCACGCACCAACCAGCAACCTTCAATACAGCCCCTTCCTCTGCCTCGTCCTTCTGGCCCCTGCTGCCAAGCATAGAAACAAGGCTTGACGTTTATCACTCAGGAGACGGTTTAACAAGGTCCTGTCTAAGATGCTCCCTTTCTACAGGCTACATCAGATATATACAAATTGGGTTAGTTCACTAGTTCTACTTTTTATCATACATTGTCACCTCAGGGACATCTAAAAGCTTAGATGTTGCAAAGTAATCAATGAACCTTGTCCACAATACACACGGGTACTTTACAAAAGTCCACATCTAGACCTACGCTACTACCTAGACTGTCTTCCAGCTGAGCCGCTAGCAGAGCCCTTCCCCTTCGCCCCTTCCTCTTCTCTCTCTTCACTTATTTCAGTGACCAAGTACAGGACCACATCTTGCTCCAAGAGGTGGCTTAACAGACTCTCCCAGAAGACAGTCCTTCCTACAAACTAAAAAAATATATAGAAATTGTTTACTATTACCTTTTTAAAATATACTGTATTAGGGCTTACCCTTTAATATACAGTCATGTTAACTAACCTGCAGATGGAAGACAAGACAACCCGGGCGTACTGTAAGACTCTTGGGTACAGTCTTCCGGGCAAGCCCTTCCCCAGTCAGCATTCTGGTCATCAGTTCCATCTCCAGATACAACCATTCCTATACATTTTCTATCCCCAGATCTAACCATTCCTATTTTTTTTAAAATTTTTTTTCTCTTTTTAATATTTTGTACACTTTCAAACATCTGTGACTAAATGTTTCAAACAAGATTTGTTGGTTTTAGGGCCACACCCAACTGTGCTCAGGGCTTCCTCTTGGCTGACTCAGCACTCACACCTGGCAAGCTCAGGGGACCACGTGGTGAGGGGGATCAAACTCAGATTGGCCACATGCAACCGCAAGCACCCTACCCATTGTACTCCAGCTCCCCCTAGCCTAGACTCTTGCCTCTTCTCATCCTTATCATCCCAGTGGACAGGTTGCAAACGGCTCTTATGCCAAGTGAATATTAAGTTTCACTCCCTCACATTGTTTTTAGAAGTCTTCCCTATGAATTTTAACAAAGTGTGCATATGTACTTGTTTACTAACTCTTACTTTTACACTGGCAACCTGAATGAGATTGCCTTTTAATAGCCCTTTTTCTCTTTTTGTTATTTGCATATAAGAAAGACACAAACTGTTGGGTATTGATTTTGTAATCTGCCACTCTACATATCTATTGTTTCTTGGAGCTTTGGTAGAGTTTAGTGTTCTCTAGGTACAATATCATCTCATCTGCAAATAATGATAGTTTGGTTTCTTATTTTCCTATCTGGATGTCCTTAATGTCTCTTTTTCCCTAATTGCTATGACAAGTACTTCCAATACATGTTGAATAGAAGTGGTGATAGTGGTCAACCTTATCTTGTCACTGATCTTAAGGGGAAGGTTTGAATTTTTCTCCATTGAGAATAATGCTTGCTGTGGGCTTGTGATAGATGGCTTTGATGATAATGAGGAAAGGTCCTTCAATTCTTATTTTGTGAAGAGTTTTTTTGTCATGAACAGGTGCTAGATCTTGTCAAATGCTTTCTCTGCATCTATATCAATAGATAAAATGATATGGTTTTATATTTTCTTTTATTGATATGATGTATTATGTTGATTGACCTGTAAATATGAACCATCCTTGCATCTTCGGGATGAATCCTATTTGGTCATGATGTATGATCTTTTGATGAGTCTTTGGATTCTGTTTGCTAGTATTTTGTTGAAGATTTTTGCATCTATGTTTTCAGGAATATTGACTGTATTTTTTTCCTGATGTCTCTGCCTCATTTGGATATCAGGGGTGATTTGTGCCGCATAGAAACTTTTTTGGGAGTATTTCTGTTTCTTCAATTTCCTGGAAAAGCTTGAAAAGAACTGGCAATAGGTCCTCTTTAAAGGTTTGGAAGAATTCACTGGTCAATCAGACTGAATCTGGCCTTTTTATGTTTGGGAATACTTGTGTTTGCTGTTTCAATTTAATTGGGGTGCTATCATATTGGGGTATTCCAAGTCTTGGTTCAGCCATGGGAGGTTATAGGAACCTGAGAATCTGTTGATTTTCTAAGTTCTCTTGTTTTGTGGCATATAGACTCTCAAAGTAATCTCTGATGTTCTTTTGAATTTCTGTAGTTTCTGTTGTTATGTCCCCCATCTCATTTCTGATTCAATTTTTTTTAAAGTTCTCTTTCTCCCTTTCTTTGCGAGTCCTGCAAGTGGCTTGTAGATCTCTTTTATTTTTTTCAAAGAACTAACTCTTGGTTTCATTGATTTTTTTTTTAGATTTTTTGGGGATTCCAGCTCAAAGTTTTATTATTTCCTTCTTTCTGCCTGGTTTGGGCACCTTAAGATTAAGCTCAGAAGTAAAATTATTTAGTAGGTCCTTTCTTCTTTTCTGATGAACGCTTGCAAAGCTATAAACTTTCCTCTTAGCACAGTTTAGCTGTATCCCACAAGTTCTGGTAGTGTTTTCATTTTCCTTTGTTTCCAGGAATCTTTTGATTTCATCTATGATCCACTGGTAGTTCAGCAGTGAGCAGTTTAGTTTCCAGATGTTTGATACATTTATTCATTTTGTATGAGATTCACTTCTATATTAAGTGCATCATTGTCTGAAATAATAGTTGATACAATTTCTATCTTTCTGATTTTATTGACTTCATTCCCATGACTTTATGGAATGGTTTGAGACCCTTTATGTTCCTGGAGCAGGCAGATGCCCTCCGGCTATCTCGCATGTGACAGGACATATTGAGATGTTACTGGTGGCTGCTAAAGTAATCGATGATCTACAGGAAGTCAAGTGATCAAGTGATTTTATTGAGGCATGTCTTGTGTCCCAGCTTGTGGTCTATCTTGGAGAATGGGGAATGTTCCATGTGCACTAGAGAAAAAAGTGTATTCAACTTTTTGGGGATGAAGAGCTCTGTATGTATCTACTAGACCTCTTTTCCATTTCTTCCTTTAGAGCAAGTATTTCTTTTGTTGAGTTTTAGTCTCATTGATCCATCAAGAGGTGATAGAGAAGTGTTGAAGTCTCCAACTATAATTGTATTACTGTCAATATCTTCTTTGTAGTCCACTCAGTAGTTGCTTAAGGTATTTTGCTGGACCCTCATTGGGTCCAAATATGTTTAAGAATGTAATTTCTTCCTGATATATGTATACCTTAATTATTAGAAATGGCTTCACTGTCCCTGCTAACCTATTTTGAGTCTGAAGTCTATGTTGTCAGATACTAGTATGGCCACTCCAGCCTCTTTGGAGTTGTTTGAGTGAAGAACGTTACTCTATTCAGGTGCATTTCTTGTAGGCAGCAGGATGTTGGATTCAGTGTTTTAATTCATTTTGCCACCCTGTGTATCTTAACTGGTGTGTTTATTTTTTTTTTTTTTTTCCGATTTAATTTTATTTTATTATTCCCCCCAATATTATTACACCATTTTAGACATACAATTAAAAGATGCTCATGTAGAGTTTTGGTTCTACAGTGTTCCAACACCCATCCCTCCACCCAAACCCATCTCCCATCACCAATGTCCCCACCTCCCTCCCCTCCCACACCTCAAATACTTGGCGGGTTCTGTATGTCATTTCTCTCCTCTTTATCTCTCCCTCCCGCCAAACTTTCCTGCTCTTCGTGGAATGCAGTGCATTAAAAGACATTACTGTTTCCACTATTTTAATGGACCGCTGCCGCTTGCGGCGGGGCATACTGGGCTCAAACTGGTTTTGCTCTGTTGATCTGGTCGTGAGGCAGTTTCCCAGCGTCCGACAGCGACAATGGTGGCTAGTGTGATGGGCGAAGTCTCATCCGGCTGCTTCCAGGACCCCCCAGAGGTGACGGGCCCACTCCCAAAACCCGTCCGCCCTCCTGGGGTCCCCTATTCAGCTGGGCCTGGGGCAAGCCCAGTTCCAGCCTCCCAGAAGCTTGTGAGCTGCTTCATGTTATGGCCGATGGCCCCTGGGCAACTCCTAGGGGCCACCAGGCTCGACAAAATGGAGAGGGAATGGCCAAACCCTGACTCCATCTGACGAATTCCCAGTGATTCCTGCTTCTGGGAGCCGCCTACCTGGGCTCGAACTGGTTTTGCTCTGTTAATCTGGTCGTGAGGCAGTTTCCCAGCATCCGGACAGCAAAAATGGTGGCTAGTGTGATGGGCAAGTCTCATCCGGCTGCTTCCGGGACCCCCAGAGGTGACGAGCCCACTCCCAAAAACCCGTCTGCCCTCCTGGGGTCCCCTATTCAGCTGGGCCTGGGGCGAGCCGAGTTCCAGCCTCCCCCAGCCGCTAGTGAGCCGCTTCATGTTATGGCCAATGGCCCCTGGGCGCTCCTGGGCAGGGCCACCAGGCTCGACAAAATGGAGAGGGGAATGGATAACTGGTGTGTTTAGACTACTGAAATTGAGAGAGATTATTGTCATGGGATTTTGTGTATCTTACTATATAAGCTTGTTGTGCCTTTGGCTTTTGTCTTATCTTACAGTAGTCTCCCTCAGCCTCAGTCCTTTTATAGCTGGCTTTGAGTCTATAAAGTTCCTGAGCTGTTGTTTACATATTCTCTTTTCTCACAGTAACGACACTTGAGGCAATTTCCCTTGATGTTCTCTTGGGGTAGAGCAGCAAGTTTAGTGAAAACCTGAAATATTAAGCCAAAGTAACCTGGGATCAACCTTCAGAACTCAAGCTTTCTTTGTGTTTTGTTTTTAATATTTTACTGTTACTGAGGTCACATGGCTATAGCAGTGTTAATGCCCTCTATATTTCTGTGGTATCTTGCAATATTTAGCATTCATTTCTGATTCAATTGGTCATTTTTTTCTCTTATGAATCTAGCCAAATGATTTTTAGTCTTGTTTATTCTTTTGAAAAAAGTCCCTGGTTTCACTGATGTATTATTTCCCATGCCATTGATTTTGGTTCTAAGTTTGATTATTTCCATCCTTTTACTTTGGATTTAATTTGTGTTTTGTTTAGTCTCTGAAGAATGTCAGGTTATGTTATTTATATGAATTTCTTGTTTCTTGTTATAACTCATATAAAAACTTCCTAGTACTGATTTTTCTGTGCCCCATTGATTCTGATAGTTTGTGTTATTTTGTTTTCAGGAATCTTTTTATTTTTAAAATTTTTTTTCTTTGATTTTTTATTTTATCTGACCTCATGGTTGTTCAACATTATGTTGTTTAGTTTCCAAATGTTTGAGTTTTTCAAGCTTGCCTGTTTCTCTCTCTCCCATGTGTGAGAGTCTCTGGACCCACCCCTGCCACAACTTTTTTCCTCAATCCGGCCCAGGTATGCTGGTCCAGAGACTCTCACACATGGGGCAGAGCTGTTCCTTGCTCTCCCTGTGCAAAGCCGTTCATGAGGCAGTCGGGAGGCATGGCGGGTTCTAGCCCTGGCCCACCACCTCGGCAGAGCCTCACAACAAGCCAGACCACCGCCTCCTCACCTCCACGGGCCGCCGCCATTTTCCACTTCTGGACTTCCCTCTCGTCAGAACTCCACCCAGCAGACCAGCCCATCACAGCCCGGCTTGCGGCCGCTATGGCCGTAGCGGTTCATCAATAAATGCTTTATTTGGAGGTGTTTAAAAGAGTTTGCCTCCCGGCTCGACAAGCCTGGCAAGCTTCTCGTGTTGTATATGATATGCCACAAATTATGGATTATATTAGGTCATTCCCATGACCTAATATAATGGTTCGAGGCTCTTTATGTTCCTGTAGCAAGCCGATGCCCCTGGCTCTACTGGCATGAGACAGGACTTATAGAGATATTACTGGTGCCCACTCTAGCAAATAGATGATCAACGGGAAGATCGTGATCGTGATAAGTTACTATTTGCCTGTATGCTTTTTTTTTCTGGCATAAGGTCGATTTTTATTCTTTTGGCTTGGTTAATTTATTGACATTTAGAGACATTTTTGGCAAAAAAGAATTTACTGCCAGTTTTCTAATCATTTTGAGACTTTACAATTTTCCCTTTCTTTTCCTTTTCTGCATGTATTCTGAAACTGCCATTTTAGGTGGTAATCTGCTTTCATTAGCCACCTCTTGTTTAACTTGTTCTTCTTGTTAGGTTTTCCTACCTTAGTTTTTGTTTTGAGGTTACCTTGTAGTTTACATAGAGATGCTAAATTTATTTACCCCTTTGAATTATAACCAGGGGTCCCCATCATTGCTCTCATCTTGTGACTGGTGTACCTTCCAACTTTAATGATGCCACTTGGAATATATGTTTTGCCCTTCCTCGCTCTCTTTAAGAGTCTATTTCTGGCTACTGCCTTATTATTATCATTATCATTATTATTATTATTATTATTACTATTATCGTTATTATTACTATTACAGTGCTTCTTGATGTTCTTCTATTTGAATTTATTTTGTTTGGCTCTCTTTAGACTTCTGGAATAAAGGTACTTGTTTTCCTTTTCATGTTAGGAAAAATTCTTGGATATTACTTCTACTAGAAATTCTTCCTCTTTTTTCATTTTCTACTGGAAGTCCTCTGGTGGGGATGTTTTTTTTTTAATAGAATCCAATATTTTTCAAGTGTTTTCTGTATTAAAATTGTTTTCTTTGTGTTGACCTGTATCTTGATGATGACCTGTATCTTG
This sequence comes from Cryptotis parvus, assembly GCA_021461705.1. Taxonomy (NCBI): domain Eukaryota; kingdom Metazoa; phylum Chordata; class Mammalia; order Eulipotyphla; family Soricidae; genus Cryptotis; species Cryptotis parvus. Next base: position 45,774 of record JAJIBD010004262.1, on the reverse strand, counting down.
CCCTTACAATTGTTAACGCGATAGTAGATTTCCTATACTTGAGGGTTTTTAAGAATTGCATCAAAGTTAACAGACAAAACTCAGATGCAGTGAAGTTGATTTATTATGCAGAAAAGACAGATGATTCCAGGTCTCTTCCGAGATGTCCAGACCTCTCCACCACCCATGGACGATGTACTGGTCCTGTCCCCAATGCTGCCTGATCTTAGCATGCTACGGATCAACTTAGGATGCTCAGCTCCCTGGGCGTAACTTCAGGCACAAATTTCACAACTCTGACATACTTGTTCTATGATCTTAGACAGCCCCTTTCCACTAAAGACAAAATGACTGAGAAGACAAAGTTTATCCCTCCCTAGATGACGAGAGTCATATAATCCTTCTGACGGCCTTTCACTGGAGCAGTTGGGGCAAATATATATGTTATCCTTCCAAAACTATCCTTCCTTCTCTTCGTATCCTCTAGCTATTGCCATGACTTCTCCTCCTCGGTATAGGAGAGGCAGGTATCGCTCAGATCTAGCTCAGGATCAGAACCCTAACTTTATCCTCTGTTGGCATACTTTTGGCCACTTTCTTGGCTTCCAAATCTTCCCTCCTTGTTTCCTAATGTCGTCTCACTGCCGTTTCTCTGGTCGCTTCTACGAAACATAACTGTCACTCTTGTGGGAAGATGCAGTGTATTGAGTAATTTGGGTATCTGATGTCCATACTTAATGAATCTGTCCTTGGCAGTCAAAATCCTCTTTCCTTCCAGATGGCTGCATGGGCATGCGGTATCAAGTAAGCGCACTTAAAGTCTGTGTACACATTGACTGATTTCCCTTCGCTCAAATCTAAGGCTCTAGTCAAAGCTATGAGCTCAGTTAGCTGTGCTGAATGTCCTAAAGGTAAAGAACCACTTTCCAACACAGTGGTGGTGGTTACCACAGCATATCCTAATCTATATTTACCCTCTTCAACAAAGAAACTGCGGTCCACGAACAGAATGAGGTCTGGATTTTTCAAAAGACTGTCTGAAAAATCAAATATGCTGGTATATATATTTTTTTCACTAAAACTGGTGCTACTTGACCAACAAGAGTTCTGATCTAAGTACAGGTTCACTTAAGCAATGATCTAGTGCTCACATTAGCAAAATTGAACTGATGCTCTGGCTGTGAATTTGTGTGCACCTGGATGGCAATTGGAGAACTGTGGTCATAAGTGTACTTGCATATGCTATAGAACTAAGATCTAGCTGGCCTGGGCTCTAGCCCAGGTTTCACAGTTGTAGGTTTCTGGCAACCAAAGTGGCATTAAGTCAGATGGCCTAGACATCAATAGGAGATTGTGTTCACATGTCCCCAATAACAATTGTTTAGTGAGTTGCTCATCATAGCTACTAAGGATGTGCATTTACCAGTACCAGCTCAAGGATGGCTGTTCCCAGCTGACGCATGATGAGTGGGGAATCATCTTTGGGACTTTGGAAAGAATGTTGGTGATACTATTTCCTACAGTAGGTGAAGCACAGCCACCTACTTCCATTTGATTGCATGTAATGACTTCTTTTAAGGAAGTGTAGTATGAAAGGGAGAAAAATAATCTGTCATAGTGGGGAAATTTGTAGAACTGAACCTCAGCAAGGTGATATAATCAGTATAAACAGTGATAGAGGTGTTTTGGTATGTACCTAGATATGATGTGATGAGAAGAGCTCCCTTAATTCTGTGACCTTCTCTCCATAAATTTATTACCTACATAACACATAAAGTTAAAAACAATTAGATATTTTTATACAAATGTCTGTTCAGTGCACAAATTTCTTTTTCAGGGCATCAAAAACAAGGGAAGACTAAGAAATTCATTGAGGAGGAGCCTAAGAAAACCGAAACCTGACAGCCAAATGTAATCTTATATCTTGGGAAAGAAATAGTACAATAGTTATACACATAGTAAATATCAATAGAAAGGCTTTTAAGAATAATAATAATAATAATAATAAATAATTCAGCTCTAGTTCAAGAATCATAACAAATTATAAGCTAATATAAAAAGTTAGAAAAGGTCATTAAGCATGTAATTGATGAAAACTGAACTAAGATATTCCCATAGAGTTGTAATTGTACAAAATGAAATATTATTTGAGAAAAAAATGCAAAAGTACTAACTTAGAAAACTGGAGATGCAAATTTGGATTTTTTATTAATCAGTCTTAGTTTTTTTTTTTTTTTTTTGGGTCACACCCAGCAATGCTCAGGGGTTTCTCCTGGCTCTGCACTCAGGAATTACTCCTGGCGGTGCTCAGGGGACCATATGGGGATGCGGGGATTGAACCCAGGCCAGCACAGGCCAGCCGCAGTAAGGCAAACGCCCTACCAGCTCAACTATCGCTCCGGCCCCAATCAGTCTAAATTTTTAACATTTTAGTGTTAATAACAAAAAATAATAAAAATAAAAAATAAAAATAAAAATAACTTGATAATCATTGAGTTTCAACCAAGAAGCTGCACCTTGCCTCTTCAGGGCAGATAGGAGTACAGGCTGTCAGAGAGAGAGAGAGAGAGAGAGAGAGAGAGAGAGAGAGAGAGAGAGAGAGAGAGAGAGAGAGAGAGAGAGAGAGAGAGAGAGAGAGAGAGAGAGAGAGAGAGAGAGAGAGAGGGAGAGCACCATGTAAACTCTTCCTCAGAGAAAGTCAGACACAGAATGATTTTAATCATGCAGGATATATAAGGAATCATCAGAGGGGTATAACTAACACCCAAGGCAATCGTAATGAAGTACAGGAGAACCGGTCCTTAGTAGGAAGCTTCACCGTGTGTGGGGAGAAAGGATAGGTCAGCAAACGGATGACTACGACAGTGATAGAGGGAAATGGTCATTCTACCTATCTGTCTGTAACTATAGTATTCATATCAAAGTATATAAATGGTTCCCTATAAAGTTTTTATTATACAAATTTGGAAAATTTAAAGATGATGGCTTTTTGTGAAGTTTGTGCATATGAAAGGGACTTGGAAACTGGCAGAGGAATGGAAGTTTTATAGTAAAACTGGGGAAAAGCTTTAAGAAATATGCCCTGTTGAAGTCTGTTAGCATGGTGGAAGCTATAGCCTATCTAAAAGGAAGACGCTCTGTGGTTGGTTGGGTGTATATTTGGCTTCTGGCTGTTTTTAAATTGAAAGTGTGAGCAAAACCTAAGGATGCTATAAGGCCCTACAATTTGTGGTTGATGGTTTCAATGGTTGTTGTTTGAATTCCTGTATTCTTAATGGAGACCTTTTTAATTTTGACCTTTTGGGTAGGTAACTTCCTGAATGGTTATTAATAAAGAAATACTGTTTTTAAGGGGTATTCCTAGAAAAGGTAAACATTTTAAGGGCAGAAATGTAAATGTGAGGAACAGGGGAAAAGGTAGATCTACCTTGACCCCAAATACTGAAATTTTCCATTGAGGGTTTGTTTATCCCACGTAATCAAGAGAAGCAGTATACAAAAACAAAATCAACAGACGTCAAATAAAAATGTATATCTAGCACAGAGTATTTGTATGAAAAATAATTTTCCCAATGAAAATACTAGTGAGCCATGACTGTGTGATTGAAGGGGGAAGTATATGTATATATATAATATTATATACACATATATATTATATATATATATAGGAGAAGATGGACAGAAAGACAAAAGCAGAGAGTGCATAAGAGCTATGAGTCGTTATTGTGTATAATTCAGAGAGATACAGAGAAATGTCATTTCAAATTTTACCTTTGAACTTGCCTAGATTGTTTGAGATGTAAATACAACCACAATTACAGTGATGCACGAGTGAAACCTCTTATCTTGATTTGTGTTTCCAATTATTCTGTTGATGGGCTGGTTTTAGTGGAGTGTGTCCTGGTTAATATTCGTTGTGATTGATTTTACAGTCTGACCTAAGACTCAGTTGACTGATGGCAGTAAAAATGAAAAGCATTTAGGAGACCAGCCAAAATATCTATACTTATACTACACCTATGAAAAATGGAACCCCAAATGCCCTGATAGTCACTCTAATTTTCTTGGCTTACCTGGTGTTAATTGCTTCCTGGGCTTACCTCTTAGAATGGACCTTGAAATTTTATATCTTATTCACTTGGAAGTCCACTGTTTTAACCCTTTCTTTAGTACGGAAGTAGACCACTTTTCATTTTCTTTTTCAGAATTAAGTAAAGACAGTTCAATTAACCTTTGAGCAGAAGGTTTGACAATTTTGACTTTGCATCTAACCATTTTCTTGAATTTCCTCCTCTACTGGGCTCTTGGTAGTGAGATCAGGAAATTATCATGAAAGAATGTCATTCATTTTTCAAATCAAGCATTGAGAGTTTATGCAAGTGCTTTTTTGCTCTTTTTTGTTATGAGAGTTGGTTTTTTTAAGAGTCTGATCCCTAAAGAAAGATTTGTTTCTTTTGTTAATACCTATTCTCCCTTTTATTTATTTATTTATTTATTTATTTATTTATTTATTTATTTATTTATTTATTTGCTTTAGATAACCTTGCTTTCACATCCTATTTACCTTTTTCCTCTATGTAACTCCGCTGTAGACTAAAAAAGAAAAATAAATGTAAACAAGCAAATTAGTCTAAGGGCCTTTGGACCACCCTTTTATGTAGACATACTGTTCCCTTAGAGCATTTTGAAATTGCGACACTGCCCTTCCTTGTATTTAATGAGACCTGTGGGCAAACACATGATTCAGTGGAAACTAAGAAGCAGAGTTTAAATTTGCTCCGATGACAGCTGGCTTACTTGTGCTGGCTGTTGCAAAAGAACTTTACTAATGGTTGAAGCAGATGGACAGAAGGAAGAAAGCTAAATGTTAGAATGTGTGAGAGGCTAAAGGTCAAGGTGAATGAGCATGGTGATTTCCTGAGGTTGTGGGTGTTTTGTGTTGCAGCCTAAATTGAGGGTTGTTTCTAATTTGATGCATTTTTTTCTAAACTTTAAGTACATTCATTAAGTCAGGCAAAAAAAGTCCCAGGTCTTCATTTAGCTCCCAGTTAAATTTGGGGTTTTAACTTCCAAGATTATATGGATGATTTACTTGTAAAATGCTGACATTTATAAAGCACTTTTAAAGACGAACTCACAGTGGGTTATTTGAACAAATTTTCATTATACAAACATAGGCATTTTTAAATGCCAATAATATACACATATTTTAATCTTTTGTCCCATCTTTAAAGTTAAAAGAAAATTCTCCTATAGAGGGGAATTATAAAACAGTTTAAATATATTGCATAAGGAACTGCCATTGTTTTTCCTGGAAAATTCCAACTTACTACTTATTTGCTGAACTTAGATTAAAATCTGATGTCATTTTCCTTTTTCTTATAATGGTGTAACCTGGATTTCACCTTTAATCAAGTTTTATTGACTTCTAAGACTTTACTAATCAATAGTTTGACAATCAGTTTCTTTTAAAAAAGGAATTTTTTGTGCTGGAAAAGATTATTTTGAGAGCTAAAATACATGTACATATGCTTATGGAAAGAAACAAAGTAAAAGTTTCGCTTTTTCTGGGTGCATCTTACAGTTCTCTAGATCAGACCAAGGTACAAGGTCTCTAAGAAGGAAGGCAAGTACAGCTACCCAATTTTTGCCCTTAGCAATACCACTCTGCCACAGGCAACTCTTGGGGTCAATTATTTATTTATTCAAAAATAAAGTTTTAATTATATGAAACCCCCAAATTTAAGGTTCTGTAAAATATTAACAGAGCAATTAGGCATATTGTTTATCACCTCTATTTCCAAGCCCTTGAAGACTAAAATTCATTTGGGAGTCATAAAATTTACCAGGTCTGGCCATTAAACAATTACCTCAAATCACAATTAGTAGCTCTTTATTTGTTGTATTAATACGTGGAGGTGTTGTTTTGTGTTGCCGGTTCAGGAAGAATTCATTCTCATAAGACACAATTTTAAAAGTGAATCCAAGAGTAGGGATTGAGGTAATTTGAACCACACCTTAAAAAATTCAAAGTGAAAGTCTTTCTTTTCAAACTAAAAGTCTTTCTCTTAGATTGTTTTTCTTTTACTTTGTTTCTGGTGACCTATTAGGTAAAGTATTTGAAGTTTACAGTCCATTATTAAATGTATATTTAAGTGACACGAATGGTCTCAAATAAAATCTAGAAAAAGCATATCATAACACTTATAGAAGGAATAATGAAAAGTAAAGAAGAAATACATATCTTGTTTAATAATTAAAAATCAAAAAATGAATGAAACAAATAGGTTATTTCTTTGAAACTGTTTCAGGTTTTTAGTGTAAGGCTTGATGAGAAAAATTTAAATATTGTATTTAATAAATGATATACAGAAAAAATGCTACTCCAATGATTTGATTAAATTGATTTCCTCGAATAAATTTCTCCTTTCAAACTGCTTTTATGGACAAAAATTTATGTCTGTGGATAGGAGACTTGATTTTATAAGCAAAGGTAGTAAAGGAAGAAAAAAATTCAGTAAACTTGACCTATGTAAACTTGTTTTTCAAATATAATTTTTATATAATTAAAAATAACATATAACATGTGTATGTTAAATTACTCTCAGTCATCATGGGTGGAATTTTACAAGTTGAAGTTGTTCTCCTTTGAAACTTTTAAAAAACAAGTGCTCAGGCAGAAGGAGAGAGGCAGATACAGAATGACTGCATTTATTTGCATGGCATACATATATATGTACATATTATGATACCAATATCCAAGGTCAAGTAAAACATGTATCAGGAGGTCTTGTCAAAGGTGGAAATTATCACATACGTGTGGGAGTCAGAGGTTAGGTAAGACAGAAAAATGGAACAGGGTGCTAATAATTGTCGAGGGGTACTAATGCCAACCTAGAACTGAGCATTAAATAGAGGCAAAAGGATACACATGACAACCTTTTAATGTATGTTCTGTAATCCATAGTCTGGAAGGGAAGGAAAAGAGAAAGAGAGAGAAAGGGAAAGAAATAAAGAACTTGCCATGGAGGTGGGCTGGGGAAGGGGGAGGGAACCGGGATGTTGGTGGTGGGAGATGGGCACTCGATGGAGGGACGGGTGCTGGAACACTGTATGACCAAACCCAAACATGAACTTTTTAATTGTATATCTTTTATTTGTATATCTCACGGTGGTATAATAAAATACTTAAAAAAAAACAAGTGCTCAGAAATGTTTCCTGTTTGATTAATGTGTTCCTGTGGAGAATTAGTAGGAGCAACAAGCATGGTTTATACTCAGTCCCTGAACTGAGCACTTGCTGTCAGTGCTATAACCTCTGAGTCTTCATTCATGATTTACAGAGTGGACATTACACCTAATTTGCAGGACTGTTAGCTTTACAAGAGGTACTTCCAAAAAATGAATGATCTGTTTTTCAAATATTAGTTTTCCTTTTTAGTGCCTGTGAAGAAACATTTACTTAGGCATAATTAGTTTCATTAAATGTATTTATCTGGTTTATTCTAAAACCAAGCAAAAACTTACCTTCCACCATTATATTTCTACATCGAGAGTTTAAATACCAAAGCATATTATCACCATAGAGGAAATTGAAACAGTAATTCAAACTTTGCCCAAACACAAAAGTCCAGGTCCAGATGAACTCACTAGTGAATTCTTCCAAATCTTTTAAGGAGGGCATACTGTCAGTCCTTTCAAGATATTCCAGGAAATAGAAGAAACAGTAACATGGTATTGAAATAAAACAGATCTGTAGAACTATGGAATAGAGTTGAATATCCTGACACCATCCTCAAACACATGATCATTTAATCTTTGACAAAGAAGCAAAAAGTACGGAAATGGAGCAAGGAAAGCCTCTTCAACAAGTGGTGCTGAAAAAACTGGGCAACTACATGAAAAATAATTTGGACCTCTGTCTAACACCATGCACAAAATTAGATAAAAATGGATTAAAGATCTCAATATCAGACCTGAATCCATAAAGTACTCCGAAGAAAATATAGGAAAAGCCCTCCACGACATTGAAGCTAAAGGCATCTTCAAAGATGAAACACCACTAACAAAGCAACTAGAAGCAAAGATAAACATATGGAACTACATGAAGATATAAAGCTTCTTCACCTCAAAAGAAACACTGACCAAGATACCAAGACAGTACACAGAGTGGGAAAGAATACTCACCCAATACCCATCTGATAAGGGGTTAATATCCAGGATATATCAGGCACTGGTAGAACTTTATAAGAAGAAAACTGCCAACCCCATCAAAAAATAGGTAGAAGAAATGAACAGAAACTTCAACAAGGAAGAAATTTGAATGGCTAAAAGACATAGAAAGAAACTTTTCATCATTACTAATCATTAGAGAGATGCAAATCAAAACAATATCATCTCAAACCACAGAGACTGGCACATATCCAAAAGAGCAAGTACAACAAATTCTGGCCTGCATGTGGGGAGAAAGGAACTCTCATCCATTGTTTGTGGGAATTTCGACTGCTACAGCCTTTTGGGAAAACAATATGGACATTCCTCCAAAGACTAGTAATTGAGCTCCATTTTACCCAGTCATACCACTCCTGGGAATATACCCTGAAGCAGGGTATAGTCACAGCAGAAACATCATCTGAAGTTTTGCTTTCATAGCAGCACTATTCACATAGCCATAATCTGGAAACAACCAGACCTGAGAACTGATAACTGGATAAAGAAACTTTGGCACATCTACACAATGAAATACTATGCAACTGTTAGGAAAAAATGAAGTTATAAAATTTGCCTATAAATATGGACACGGAGAGATTCATGTTGAGTGAAATTAGCCAGAAGGAAAAGACAGATATAGAATGACTGCATTTATTTGCATTATATATATACATATATATATGTGTATATATATACATATATATATATATATATATATATATATATATATATATAAAATGATACCAATATCCAAGGTCAGGCAAAACATGGACCAGGAGGTCTTGTAAAAGATGGAATCTACCACAAACATGTGGGAGTCAGAGGTTAGGAAAGACAGAGAAGGGAACAGTGTGTTAATAATTGTTGAAAGTGATAATACCAGGCTAGAACTGAACATTGAATACCGGCAAAAAGATAGACATGATAACCTCTAAGTGTGTGTGTTGCAATCCACAATGTGTAAGAGAAGGAAAGGAGAGAGATAGAAAGAGAAAGAGAGAGAAAAGTGATAAAGAACCTGCCATAGAGGCAGGCTAGGGGGAGGGGGAGGGAATCGGGGACATTAGTGGTAGGGAAATGATCACTGGTGGTAGGATGGGTGCTGGAACATTGTATGACTGAAACCCAAACATGAACATCTTTGTAATTATATATCTCACGATGATATAATATTATAAATAAATAAATAAATAAATAGCAAAGCATAGAACTAGTAAGTAATCTAGTTCTGCTAGACTCCAAAGTCTGTGCTCTTTCTATAGAGAGAGACTGTTCTCTGAATATAGTGAAGAAATAATTCACTTTGTCATATAAAAAATCAAGGAAGGGGTAAGAGAATTCAAGGATAAACATTGAAAAAAATTCCGTGTTTGTATAGTAAGCCCTGTTTGGAAAAGTAAATAAAGAAAAAGCATAATATTTTTGTTTGATTATAGCACTTTTTATTAAAAAACAGAAAATTTTATATTAAAGGGCAGTAATTATAAAATTAAATTTATATTAAAGGAGTGGGGATGGAGATGAATGTGAATGTACAGAATTTCTTCTGGCAAAAATCTATATATTGAGATTTTTTGTGAGGTTGTTGACATTAATATGAATATTTCTCCAGTCCACACAGGATTAGACAGGCGAGTCTAAGTTATTGTGTGATAACAAATAGCAACTACATCGTGGTGACTGAATACAACAAATTTCAGTTTTGTTATGTCCGCCAGCTCTACTGTAAGTCTGCTTTATCATGTCAGCTGTCCTTCACTGGGTCAGCCACTAATCTAGTTGTTGTCAGAATTCATCTTTTCAACCTTCTCTGTGACTGTTGCAGCAAGGGGAAGGGTGCTGGTAGCAGATGCTGGTAGAATTATCCTGACAGTTAGATCCTTGCATTCCCAGCTCATCAAGCAGTTCTAAGCATAGACCCTACCTAAATGAATCTTGAGCTCTCTGCTGTAACATACATAGACTGTTGCAAGCTATTGCTCATTTCAGACTGAATTTTATGCCTATTTTACTAAACTAGATCTGGTAAGCTAAAGCTAGTAGAAAAATAATAAATACTATGGAACTATTTCTAATTAAGATATGTTAGAACATTGAGCATAATTCTAAATAAGATATTATCTGGAAGTAATTTTTTTTTTTTTCTTTTTGGGTCACACCCGCAATGCTTAGGGATTACTCCTGGCTCTGCACTCAAGAATTACTCCTGGTGGTGCTCAGGGGACCATATGGGATGCCTGGGATCGAACCCGTGTTGGCGCATCAAAGGCAAATGCCCTACCCGCTGTACTATCGCTCCTGGCCCCCTCTGGAAGTGATTTTGAAGAGTGATTATTTCTTGATTGAAGAATCAGCAGAGATAATTTCCGTTTGCATTGCTTTGTTTCTAGCAGTAGAATATACTTTTACAGCTACATGTATGTAAGCAAGAACAATGGGGAAAAAACAAGGGATTGTTTATTATTCAACAGAATAGATTGGTAAAATTCAGTTTAGGTTGAATCACTTATTGTCTTTGTCTTTGGGCCACTGAGTATCAAATTGGGTGGTGGAAGGGATATGGGGGTTATGAAAGTTTCAAAGAATCATGAGATTTTTGCCTATGTGACAGGGACTAGTGAGCCATCGAAGAACAGGAACCCCACAATTGGACAGCAATACATATGAATTCCTGCATCTCCAGAGAGCTTACTCTCACCCTTCTTCCTAATTTTTCCTTAAATTAAATTTCTTCTTTCCCTATTACCTTTCCCTACTGTTTCCCATTTTCTACATCTTCTATACTATGCATTTAATTAATTCATCCTATTTTTTTCTGTTTCCCTTTACTATAGAAATCTAAAAAAGGTTGAAGTTTTTGTGATTATTTTATTTAAAACTATAGTAATAGTGCCTGACAAATTGTAGGCATTTAGTAACTGTTTGTCGAGTGACTTACTGTGAGCAATGATAGATCTACCCTTAGACTATATTAACAAGAGTAAGGGAGGGAGCATCCCTAGGTCAGAGAAATTCTTGGTTAGAATTGAGTTTAGTTTTTGCTTTCAGATTGTTCCTAAATCTTGAATTCGACTATTATTTGGGCAGACAAATCACTATATTATCCTTGCAAACATTTAGACTCTTCAGGGATAATTATTTATTTTCCTGTACTCATCTATGATGGGAGATTATTCCAGGTTCTATGATTAGGTGTTACTCCCAGCAGTATCCAGGTCACCACAAAGTGCTAAGGATGGGCATCCCACATATAACGACTGCGTTCAGTCATCTCTCTTTCCTGCCCTGATAACCCCTCCACCCAAGGGATATTTAAGGGTGGAATGTCTCAGGGCTGTTCTAAATTTCCTTCCATGTCTTTCTATTTTGAATTACCTGTAAAGGCTTAGGTAGCACCTTGTCTACATGAAGAAAGGAAAACTGGTAATATTTGTCTGTACAAATTCACAGCTATCCTGGGACCACTGATGATTTTTATTTGTGTTTGGGCCACACCTAGTGAACTCAGGGGTACTCCTGGCTCTGAGTCAACAATTAGTGCTGGTGGTGCTTGGGAGACCATATGGGATATTAGGGATCAGGGATTGAACCTGGGTTGGCTGTGTGTAATGCAAGCACTCTACCCACCATACTATTGCTCTGGTCCCACTGATGATTTCTTTTTATTTATCAATGATATTATCATCTTGATGCACAACTCTCACTGATAAATCTCTAGCTGTTTTCCCAAGATTCACCGTTTGTCAACTTTGTCAGCTTCCTTGATCTCAGTTCTTCCCCCACCCCCATGTGTGCTGCTCTCTCCCCTCCTCCCTCCCTCTCTCTCTCTCTCTCTCTCTCTCTCTCTCTCACACACACACACACACACACACACATACACTGTAGCTTTCTTGTGCTTACAGTGCTCAGAGACAGGATCCTCTGCAGAGAAATATAGTCAAATAAAGAACTATTCCTATGTTCTCACCACCTTCCACATAGTTTCCAAATGTAGTTTCCAAATGTAGTTAAAAGAAAGCTAGGAATTATGATCTGTGACACATATGTCAATTTTGTGAAAAATTGTCAGCATTACCAGATGCTTCTGGTCTTGCTGCCTAATCCATGTGCTCCCTCAACAGCTGTCAGCCCTTTGTCAGACCCCCACACCTCCTCTCACGTGTTGTTTCTATCGGTTGGAATCCAGTTGGTGCCTGCGGCAGGCATTAAACTCCAGGCAAATAAAATAGCAGGGGTGAGTCATGAATAAGGCCAGTAAAAGTAACCTCCCTTTACACCTCTGTGTTACAGTATCACAATTTCATTTGTAAACATCATGTAGCTGAGTCAACAATTTGGAGAGTCAATGTTTTCAACTCAAGAGTCCAAGGACAGTTCTGAAAAAGGGGGGAAAATAATTGTTATGGGATATGCATTATTACAGATAGTGCCATGCAAATGGGATTCATGTTTTCTTTACTTTCTTTACTGAGATGAGCTCAGAAGATGCTCATCTTCTGAGCATTGTAGTTCTATTTTATAAGTAAGGAGACCAACACTTTCAGAAATGTGGCTTTGAGAGTTTGGAGGGGGAACTGACCTCAGGAGAAATTTCCAAATTACTGGAGGTGGAAGTCCAAACCAACTGTCAGTCAGCGAATGTTTCTTTAATTCACCCTTTTCATTGATAAAATGTGAGGTGTCTATCATTTTCACTGTGAGTTTGGCATGTCAATCCTGTGCATTCCCAAAGAGGAAGTTCTGTTCTTCCCCTTGTCAGGGGCCTGGCAAGCAGCCCCCCCACCCCCAGCACAAATGAGGGAGACCTAGATCTTGCTGGACTTCATCCCCGCGGGGGAGGGGGAGGAAAGAGAGGGATGGACTTGGTAGAAGCTCTGCCTTCCTGCTGCTAAGAAGGGAAAGAAAGACACCGATGCAGCGAGGAGTTCTGGATAGCAGTACTCCTTTTACTGGACACAGTTTAAGCTTTTATACAATATTTGGGTGGAGGGGGTACAAGCACAAATCACATGGCATTTGCAAGCTCCTGGGCCATTGTAACAGATAACAATCACAGATTTAGAATTTGCAAGGCAACATTTGCAAGGTAACAATCATTGATTTACATATTCCTGTGAACAGAAGACCAGGTACATCCTGCCTCACCTAAGATGTAAATCATTTGCCTGCCAGTCTCCCATTGGATAAGTACAGATGTCTTTCACTTAGGTGTAAACTCTGAAGCATCCAGAAGCTCCACTGCCCTGAGAGCTGGGCTCATCTCTGGGCTCCATCCCCAGGGCCTTAGTGCCAGGCCCCAATACTAGCTGCTTAGAGCCCAACATTCCCCCCACCTCTAAAGTGGACTCTACCTTTTCTGGCTCAGGGCTATGTTATGTCTACCAGCTTGGCATCATGCAAAAAATCTGCACAAAATTATTGTGACACAGAAGTTGAACTGGAATTCATGTAAAAACAAATGAAGAAAGCAAATGTAAAAAGCATGTAAAAGCAAATGAAGAAAGAATTGGGGGCCAGAGAAATAGTACAGGGTTTAAGACACCTGTTTGGCATACAGCTAACCAGATTTAATCCTCTGCCCCTGAGCATAGAGCCAGGAATTAGTCCATCACTGGTGTACCCTATACCACATACTCAGAGAGAAAGGATTGAAAGTTATTTCAAGCTGTTCTAATAGTGTTTAAAAGCTGAAAAGAGGTCAACAAAGTTACCCCTAGTCATATATCTAATTCTGTAGAGGTTCTAGATCTGTACCTGGGCCTCAGTGACTATGGAACCTTCCCTAAGGCAGTAATATCATAAATTTAAGTCTTTGTTTCATTTCCAGGGCTCCTAGAGGCATGCTTGCCCTCAGTTTGATCCTTCATTCTCTTGACTATTTGCAGAACAAGCAATATTCAAATAATGTTGTCATTGAAAGTATTCCTTAAAGGTTTGCTTACTCATAGAGAGTGTGACCTTGGGGCCGAGTGATACAGTCCAGCGAGTAGGCATTTGCCTTGCATGCAGCCGACCTGGGATCAATCCCTGGCATCCCATATGGTCCCATTAGCACTGCCAGGAGTAATTCCTGAGTGCAGAGCCAGGAGTAACCCCTGATCATCACATGGTGTGGCCAAAAAGGCAAGAGAGAGAGAGAGAGAGAGAGAGAGAGAGAGAGAGAGAGAGAGAGAGAGAGAGAGAGAGAACCCTTGACTAGACTGTTTCTTGAGGATTTTCTGATCCCTGAGTTCAGTGAACATTTGGTACAAATTTATCTTCAAAACTTGCAGAAATGTGTACTTAAAGGGGATTGCAAGAAATCAGCAAGGCACAACGATTGGTTATATGACAGGCTCCTGAAATCTAGCCAAAAATTTCAAATCCTAGCTTTAAAATGATTGTGGATTATTGTGTAATGATACTTAGAGTTGATACTAATAGATGTTAATGCAAAGCTTGTACTGAATTATAATTTTATTATATGCCTTAATAAATTTGTCATTAAGATTATAGTACAGTGACTAAGAGAAAGGACTTTTGAAACTGGAATCCTTGGTTGTGCTATTTGGTAGCTGTTCAGTTTTGGGTTTTTCTTTATCCCTCTCTATAACTCAGTTGTTTCTTTTGCTTAAAATAGTAATATTGTGACATGCACTGTGAGTTACAGTGGAAAGTGCATGAGATCATGGATGTCAAATGCTTGGAAGAGTGTCTGGTACACAATAAAAGTTCAAGTGTTAGCAATTTTATTATATATTGCAAAGAATATTTTTCCTCAACAGTCTTCATTTATTTATGACCCAAATCAATTCTATTCCCCCCCCCCCTCCTTTTTTTTATCACACCTGGCAATGCTCAGGGGTTTCTCCTGGCTCTGCACTCAGGAATTACTCCTGGTGGTACTCGAGGGATCATATGGGATGCCGGAGATTGAACCTGGGCTGGCATGGGCCAGCCGGTGCAAGGCAAACGTCCTACCCACTGGGCTATCGCTCCAGCCCAATTCTATTCCCTTTATAAAAATTTACCTTATCACCCAATGAAGGCTGCACAACTTCATTTGTTTTTAAAATTTAAAATTCCTTCCCAAAGAGGTGAGAGAAAACAGTGATTTATTTTCATCAGCAACAATTTGATGAATGTAGAACCTCATTATAATTGTTTTATTTTTATTTTTTTTTTACAAAGCTGTTTATGATTGGGTTTCAGTCATACAATGTTCCAGCACCCATCCCTCCACCAGTGCATGTATTTTACCACCACCAATTTCCCCAGATTCCCTCCCCCTTCCCCCCAGACTGCCTCTATAGCAGGCATTTTCTCTCTCTCTCTCTCTCTCTCTCTCTCTCTCTTCTCTCTCTCTCTCTCTCCTTTCTTCTCTCTTCTCTTACACATTGTGGCTTTCCATGCATACATTTAGGGGGTTATCATGCATATCCCTTTGCTTGCATTCAATGCTCAGTTCTAGTGAATGCTCAGTTCAGTTTGGTGTTATGCTTTCCACCAATTAGTAGAGCAGTGGTATATATTTATATCCCACAAATGAATGTGGTCATTCTATATCTGTCCTTTTCCTTCTAATTTCACTAAGCATGATAATTTCCATGTCCATCGATTTGTAGGCAGTTCACTTGCTAATTTAAGTTCTACCATATTGGTTCAAAAACAGTTCTATTATAACTTAGTTTTGCCTCACAAAGATTATACTTGATTTATCTCATGAGGTTTCAAACTTCATTTACAATACCATGAGCATACTGAGAACTGCCAGGACATTATGAGATGCTCTGAAGAAAACACAAACCCCAGAGCATTATTGGTAGTTTCCTTCATCTGCTATTGCCATTAGTGACAAGAGTTGGGTCCAACCTTGATAGTTGGTATCAGCTGGTACACACTGAGAGTCCTAAATACTTATTTTCTGCACTCAACAATATTTACATTTTTGGGAAATCAGTTTTAAATTTCTGCATCTTTAGTCTACTTTAACAAAAAAAAAAAAGGAGCAATCAGGCAAAAATAAGAGGTTAATCCTTTTTAGAAAAATATAGAGGTGTATCCAAGTTTCATTTCCGTAGTGATTAATTAATGATTAAAGTTTCACAAAAATCTTACGCACAAGTTTAGAATTCTGTAGAGTCTATGTAGACGTGATTGGTTAACTCTCAAATATGTACTTAAAACATTAAATATGAATGTAATTAAAAATCAATCATTGTTATGACCAATTTTTCTTATTCTGCAAGACTTATGAAGGTTGGCAAAAGAAAAGTGATAAGATCATATGTGACCCATTTCTGGTACATTTGCTTCTTTGACGACATTATACTAAACTGGAAAAGATGGAATTCCTTTTCATAGTTTCTGGTTTCTTGCTTAATTCCCTTTTTTACATTTTTGCATCTTACCTACCTATTTATCATAAACATTTTTTCTCTCTCCTTTTTTTCTTAACAAGATCTCCCCTTCTCGATTTGCTCTGGCCATAAGGTCAGAGGTTTAGTCACCTGGTATTCCCTGCTGTCCTGAGAGTAATGCCCTCAAAACTCATGAGGATGCAATAAATACTTCTCCAATTAAAGTTATCTTTATCTTTCCTTTTTTTTTTTTTTTGGGCTATACCTGACTGTTTTCAGGGCTTGATCCTGACTCTCTTCTCACGGATCACTTCTGGTATTGTTCAGGGAATCATATGTTATGCTAGGAATGGAACTAGGATCAATAGCTGCAAAAAAAATCCAATCCTGCAGTCTCTCTCTGGCTCGTAATGTATTTCTTGATATGCTGTTACTGGTCAGTGTTAGCTAAATGTGTTTGCTCATCAGAGTGGGATAGTACATGTTGAATCCCAAATCTCCTACCTTGTGGATATGAATAATTTTTTGAACTGAAAATTATTTTGAAAAAATGACTAACAAGGAGGAATGAATTCTGTTAGAGAAACTCCAGGCCTAATGTAGGTCAGAGAAAAGAAAGATATTTAGGTCTGAATGGAAGAGTGCTTTATTGAAATATTTATTGTTTCATGGATATGTGGTACAGATGCATGCATGGGTGAACATGGGGGGATATAGACACAAAGAGAATGATAGAAACCAAGAGAAAGACAGAGGCTTGTAAAGGCATCATTTAGTGACAAAACCCTACTTTCTCCAGCTTTATAACAACTGTATGTGTTTCTAGAAATTTTTTTTTTTATTTGCTAGAACCAAATTGGTGAGTCCAAAATACAGATTCCGAAATAGTTGAGATTAAGAAATATATAATGAAATGACCTGATTGGTATGAAATTTTAGGTTCTATAAAGATTGTTCTTGGGCTGGAGCTATAGCCCAGCCGGGGTGGGGCGTTTGCCTTGCACGCAGCCGGCCCATGCTGGCCCGGGTTTGATCCCCGGCATCCCATATGGTCCCCCGAGCACTGCCAGGAGTAATTCCTGAGTGAGCCAGGAGAAACCCCTGAGCATTGCCGGGTGTGACCCAAAGAAAGCAAAAAAAAAAAAAAAAAAAAAGAAGATTGTTCTTGTCACTTGTCTTCCCATTGTTCATAGATTTGTTCCAGCGGGCACCAGTAACGTCTCCATTCATTCCGAATGAGGTTCATTATTCCAAATGAGGTTACTGTTTTTGGCATAGAAAATACAC
This sequence comes from Cryptotis parvus, assembly GCA_021461705.1. NCBI lineage: Eukaryota > Metazoa > Chordata > Mammalia > Eulipotyphla > Soricidae > Cryptotis > Cryptotis parvus. The sequence goes on along the minus strand of JAJIBD010004262.1, from coordinate 27,958 downwards.
CACAGGTAGCTTTCCAGGCTCTGCTGTGGCTCTGCGTTCATCCCAGGGGACCCAGTCTTTTTCTATTTCAGACCATCAACCATCCAGGGACCATGGGGGCAGAGCTTTGGGTGTAGAGAAGTTTGCCTCCTGTCTGCCACCTGCTGATGCAGCTGGGCACCACAGCCACACCTGCAACACCTCGAGAGGCTTTAAGAATGTTCTTAAAGTCTTTTAATCGACTTAACTTTTTACAGCAGACATAACTATAATCATGAAAGAATACTCATTCTCTTGCATTTTTAAATGTTATTTCACATACAAACAATGGCTTTATCTTTTATATATTACAGAAAGACAATACAAATGTTTTCTAACATATTGATAAGATCTAGTTCTTAAATTTCAGTGTACATCTTTTAACATGGATAATGTGAAAGATCAGCTTTAAAAGAAATCAGACCTTACTTCAAAATGATATAGTAGGCTGTATTTATGGAAGCTTTAAAATGCCACAATATTAAGATAATGGTTTTATTGTGCTCAATTTTAAATAATAAGTACAAAAAGTATCCACATCATAGTATATAATGTGCTTTCATTGGAGCCTTATTTACTTGTCAATATTTCTACTTAAAGCCTAACCTTTTGATGCAATGAAGATTTCAAACTAAATCAGAGACAGTAGCTCTCCTTTTCTTCAACATGACACGATACTTCTGCCTCTAAATTGTCAAGAAAAATGCATATATTCTCTAAATTGACTGTTTAAAGTGTCAGAGAGTTAGCTCTGAAATTGTACCCATGGTTAAAGTTCACATTATTGGTACATTTCAAGTAATAACTTTGTGTTTAAAAATGAAAACTATAAAAACTATAAAACTTTTGGTGTATCATCTTCTTTTCCTACTCCATGTTAGTTGTTTTCCTTTAATAGTAAAATATTAAAAGATATGCAAAACCTACCTTTAGGAACATGTAATTGTGGCCTTCTATCTCCCTTTTTGAAATTAAAGGAAAACCGAGTGTTTATATTTTATAATGTAAGAGGTGGCCAGGCATTTACAAGTCTATATACTCCTGCAATTGAATTCTTCTAAACCTCAGACCTGGCCAGCAGGTTTGTCCCAGACGATTTTCATTTTCATAACATTCACATCCAATAAACTGCACAAAACATAGTGTGAGAGAAAAGGGGGACAGGAAATAGCTCTGTTGCATGGTTATTACATCCTATTGCCTGTGGGTTGCTTGTTATGAGTTTTAACTATGTAAATATGACGTGATATGACATCAGAATTTAATCTTAAAGCGCCTATGTGGGAGATAGAGTGTGACTTTATTGTTAGGGCTAAAATCAACTGGGTGTTGACAGGTCTCAAAAGTCACTGAATAAAACCTTAAAAAGAAAAAGCTCAGACTGATAAGCTGTTCTTTGATTGACAACTTCAGGCTTGACTGCCACTATTGGAAAACAGTTGGGAGAGTTTGGTGGGGGAAAGAAACTCATGTTATTTCATAAGAGGCTATACTGGGAAACACAGGAAGATTTATAAGCTGGTATAGCACAAACCCAAAGGAAAACAGGTGTGAGATTTAGAAAATCTGCAGCCTAGGAGAAAGGATACTCTCTATGAATGATTTAATTAATACTGTAAGCGACTCTATGCAAAAAACTATCAACTCCAGCAGAAAAGTCAAACATTACTGGCCACTAGTTTTGGGTTTCAACAAATAATTTGTCAACAGTTTGTGGTTAAACAGTCTAGGGGTGCTTACATAAAATACACAAGCAAAAGACTACTATGGAAAATAAATGAAGAGAGAAAATAATAATGGCACATTTTCCCCCTTCCAATCGTGTAGCACCAATTCTGGCACTGTCAAATCAATTATAGAAATAATAAAATAAATGTATTCCAAAGTAGCATCGCTGATGAGTTGAAATGTCATGTTATCATATAGGCCACATCTTATCAATATTAGCTGTAGGAACTATTCAATTCCTGCTGTGCCAATTAGCCTACTATGTGCATCATAAACTTTTATGGCTTGTTTGGAATGTCACTTGGCTAATGATGATTTTTTCCCTTCAAAATTGCATCATCACAATCAGATGGAAAACATATCCTAATGTGGTAAAGTGTTAAAGAAACTTAATACTCCAGGGCTAAATGAAGCTGCTATGGTTCATCTGCTGGATAAGAGAAACAATTTATGAATGCAATATTCATTTCCTGAGGTGTACCAGCAAAAACTTCATCTGAAACTTAAAACCTACATGTTTGGCCTCTGGTAGTTTCCTCATTTAACTCATTGATGTCATGTATTCAGGCCACTGGTTAGATCACATCTGGGGAGTGCTCACTTTTTCAATTTTCCTAATTACTTTTGCAGGGAATTCCTGGCATAATTGCATCAGCCAAGACTGGACCACAAAGACTACAAGATCGTCTTTCACCTTAATTTATTGTTGAAAATAACAAAATATTCTGTTTTCTTTTGATCATGAAAACTGATGAACAGTTTTGCAGTGTAACTCAGAGATACATGCTCAGAGACAAAGTTTTTAGAAAAATGCACTTATTTCTATGAAGAAATTGTGATGTAAACTTAGTGTGTGTATGTCTCTAACACTAGAGAATCCAGAGGTGATCTCACAGTTACACTAAAAAAATCCCAGAAATTATAGTTTCCCTTAAAAGGATTAAGGTCTGCACTATATTTTTACATATTAAGCATAGTGAATTTAGCTCAGAGAAATCAATTTGAGTCTCTGAGTATCAGGGAGTAGGAGAAGCTACAAGTAGAAGACAACATTTTGTCCTTTTAATCCATCTAATCTTCTTTGATTAAAAAAATCCACTCTTATTTCACTATCACTATCTTCCCATTCATCATCTATTTGCTCGAGCGGGCACCAGTAATATCTCCATATGTCCTGTCATGCTAGTAGAGCCCAAGGGCATCTGCTTGCTTCAGGAACATAAAGAGCCTAAAACCATTATATTTAGGTCATGGGAATGAACTAATATAATTGTTACTGGTATTTGGCAAATACGACACGGGCAGCTTGCCAGGCTTGCCGTGTGGGTGGCATACTCTTGTAGTCACCTCTAACAGCCCACTCTTATTTAAATACAGAAATTGCAGGCTATTGGGTGAAATGTTCAGATTAATACTTGAAAATTATCTATCCATCTGAGACTTCAGCATAGTTGGAAGCAAATTTTGGTTGATACAAGAATTTGCAAACCTTTTACCACAGACATTCATAAATAGGGGTAAGGGAGAAATAGGGGTAGGGAAGACAACTTTTCCGTGGAAATGCTACATAGAAAGTGGTCAATGTGTCATAGAATGAGAGAAAATAAGATTCAGATCACAAAATACTTGGGCAGACCGGTCAATGTCTCAAGAAGTTAGTTAGAACAGTAGGTTCTCAGTGGATTTGAGCAGAAATTCTCAGTTTCTCATGGCCTGACTATATAATCATGTGCCAAGGTCATGGCTTAGAGCACAATTGCAATAGTAGACACTAAGCTAATTTGTTTTGCTTTGTTTTATGGGTCACATCAGGCAATGCTCAGGGCTTACTCTTGACTTTGTGCTCAGGGATCACTCTTGGTAGTGATGGCGGGAAGGTGAGGGCAAATGGAATACCTAGAATGGAACCCAGGTCTGGCATTCTTGTGCAAGGTAAGAACCCTATCCTCTGTACTCTCCCTTTGGTTCTATCATCCATTCAGATCTTACAGATCTCCAATCTGTAAGTGACATTTCATCTCATATATGATCAAGGTGATGTGGTTGGCTCACTTCTGCACCCTTGAGTGAAAGATACTTTTCTCACAGGATTCCTGATTTCTTTGGCTAGACTTTTTGAAAACAAGACCACCAGGAGATAAAGTAAGAAGACATAGGTGCAAACAACCTAAAGCAGCTACCACAATCCTCATAATGGATTGTGTAATCCATCAGGTAATAGCTATCAAAACACAGTGAACTTTACACACAGAGGTGCTAACTGAAAGATTATTGTGATTTGCTAGTTTGAAGAACTCTGGGGAAAGGGAATGGTCATAATGAAAGTGTAAAATATGAAAAAGAAATAGGGATTATTGGAAGACTAATATTTTTGATGTTGCTGAATAGAGGGCCAGTGGGGGAACAGAAGCAATAGAATATTTAGTTTTTACAATAAACTAAAGGCATAATAAAGCACCTAAAAGTATTTTCTCAATACTAACCAATCTGATAGAGCCACAACTACTCTCTTCTAGGAATTCATACCCCAAGAATGCACAGATGCTGAGTACTGAGTGCTGAGTGCTGGGGAATTGAGGGTGGGGGACATGTATAGTGGAAATTGCTAAATTACAATTGCAATTTCTAAATTAGCAATTACAATGGATAAATTAGCAATTACAATTGCTAAATTATCAACTACAATTTCTGAAATAGAAATTCAATTTTAATTTAATTTGCAATTAAATTAATTGCAAATTAAATTAATTAATTTTAATTTACAATTGCTAAAATGAATGAAAGTCTTTAAAACCATTTTAATTAATAATGACACAACCTTGTAGGTTGGATGTTCTATTAATTTCAAACTTGACTCCAAATTTCAGTTTGGAAAGGTTAACAGTTTCACAGGGTGAAAACATATGCTTAAATCAGAATTAGAACTCAAGTCTGTTGGGTGCCAGCGATCTGGTCATCACCAGTAGGTGGCTCTGCTTCTGAACTTGGTTGTTCTGTGGTTGTATCTGGACCTCATTGTACTGTGTCCTGTAGATGGTACTGAGTAAACCAGTGTTCTATGGCCATCACATATTTTTAAATGAAGCCTTGAATAAAGAAGATTAAATAGTTTCATAATTATTCACTGAAAATTGATTATCTTAACATTATCGTAGGTTTTCCAACACTTTTTTTTATTAAAGATATAGGTATTTGTTAAAAATCTCTACATAAGTTTGTGGGTTATTTTTTGTGCCACAGTCTAAATTACTTGAATATAATTATTGATTTTAAAAATGTTTAAACTATTATTCTCATATTTTTAATTCCCCCATCATATTTTTTTAAATGGAGTAAGTTTACTTTAGGAATTGAAATTTATACAGAACATTACTTTGCTGCTGAATTGATCATTAAATTTTCTTGCTGCAGTCAGGGTTCTGGACTCAGTCACAGAGTAGCTGCTAAAATCAGACGCTTCTAGTTACATGTGTAGGTGATGTAGAGAGTATCAGAGAATTGAGGAGAAAACTGGAGAGACTGACTCAGGTGGGGAAACAGAATGAAACACCAAATCAAAGGCAAGACTTCAATGGTGTGCAGTATCACATGAATCAAAGAGGCACCGGATAATATGGCTATGATTATAGTTATGAAAATGAAGAAAAGGAAACATTTTAGGAATAATAGGAAAATTTCTCAATAGAGAGAAGAGAAAGACAACATTAAGAATGTTTGTTTATAATAGCCAGGAAGTTTATTATAAAGTCAAATATTTAATGAAACAATCAAAATCATTCCACATGCGTTTGTGAAAAAATTCACAATATTATTTATTTGAATCACAAAAAATTTACCAAAAGTAAAATACTAATTTTTTGTATAATCTACTAAGGTGTTTTATAATTATTCATAATTTTTCTAAGATTTAAACAAATTCAGTCTCAAACTTTAATGATGTCCAATAAATTTGCATCCAGTCTCCTTCTGTTTATTCTTTTCATGTATGGTCTCTTCCTGGAGAAAATTCATTTTCCTTTTTGTTTGATTCAAAGATTTTAACAACCCCCTCCCAAATTTACAATAAGATCAAAAATGGCGTTTTATTTGCCCATCTGGAGATCACCAAATGCATAAAGCTCTTCCGTGTGGAAACCATCTGTTGTGGATGGAGACACACATGGAAACTTAATCCTTGAACTTCTTTTCAACTTTCTCTTTTGCTTGCCTGAGTGGAAGGCAATTGAGATCAGTCACTTGTGATACAAACTGTAGCTTCGGACAGGTTGTTGCCTTTTACATCACAAACACTTTCTTTTGCCAAACTGCAAACTTCTCTGCAAATATCTCAGAGTGAAAAATTCTTAACACTGCCTTTCTCCACTATCATGAAACAAGTTGAAGGTTAAAGCCAGAATGTGGGGCTGTTGATTGCGCTGCATCAGGTAGGAGGGAAGCATCTTGGGAAAACTGAATCTACTGCCTTTTCTTTGAAGGATTCCATGGTCTCTAAGCAATAATGAATGCCCTGAACATGCATTAAACACTTTCTGCTTCGTTTTTAAAAAATATGCTGTTCATATGTTCCATTCTCTGGACTAAAAAGCATTTTAAAATAATATTGCTTTGTAGGAGGAAAATTGAGTCATAAATGAGTGAGCTTCTCTGAGACTTTTGATGCAGCAAAGATTTTGTAGTTGTGCACCTTTTCCCCTGATTTGATAATCTGCAGGTATAGTTTAAAGACTGCAAAAATCATGAGTTAACAGGACTGGCTTGATGAACAGCTGTGAGCACAAAGGATTCTCTAGAGAATCTCTGGATTCTCTGGAGCCACTGAAGCACACTGCTGTGACTCTTCCATTAACTTTAGCACTTGACTTGTTTCTCAAAGTCAACACAATTGCTTCTTAAAAAAAATCATTTCAAGATCACTGCTCTGCATTCTGGGTAGTACTGTGATCTTTAATTACTCTTACATTCTTTCACAATGTTTCTGTTTGTGATAGCTTCTCATGGTTTTAGTCCAAATGTGAGTTATTCCTTCCACTGTTAGAAATCTCTACTTGATGACATATCTTAGTCCTGGTTTAAAAGCCCCATAAGCATCTTAAATACTGCTAACACAGTAATACTATCTTTCTGGTTCTCTCATTACTTAAAAGAGAGAAAACAAGAAATATAAAAACAGAGTTTACAGCCAATCTGAGTTGGACCCCTGGCACCCCATATTATCCCTGAAGCCCTAGCAGGAGTAATTCCTGAGAGCAGAGCGATGAGTAAGCCCTGAGTACTGCCAAGTGTGGCTCCAAATTAAGAGCAAATAAAAAAATCAAAATAAATAACATAAAAATAATACCCCAAAGGGGAAAATAAATATTGAACTATAGGGAATTCAGTTAATGACTAAGGCATAATTAACCATGGAGTAATTATATATGTATATATACATATACTTATTTACATAGAGAAAAAGACAAGTACTTCAAAATTAGTTACCCCTGAATGGTAGAATTTCAGGTGACTTTCTCTTCTTTTGGTATTTTTTTAAAAAAATTTTTATTATACCACCATAAGACATAAAATTGCAAAGGTGTTCATAATTGGTTCTTGGTAATACAGTATTCCAGCACCCATCCCTCCACCAGTGCCTCATTTCCACCACCAATGTACCCCACCCCCCTCCTGCCCACCCCCAGGCTGCCTCAATAGCAGGTACCCCCGCTTCCTCTCTTTCTCTCTCTCTCTCTCTCTCTGTCTCTCAAATATTCTATGATGGCATTATTTTCTTTTAGTAATTAGGAGATGTTATTCACAAAATGTTTTACTAAAGAAGTGATTTTTGACCACAGCCAACCCGCAAGACAGAGACTCCACATCCAAGGCTGCGCAGTTCGGCCTCATGGTGAGCGGCCCTATGGAGTTCCTGGGGGAAAAGTAAAAGGCTCGGCCAGCGCCTGGTCATGTCCTACATAGCTCCTAGGGCCTGCTCGCCATGCAGCGGCCATGCCGGCTGGACTCAGGAGCAAGGATTGAGGGCCTCCACTCAGTCCCCAGCCTCCGGGCCCAGTGGGTGTGGCCCTGAGGAGCTTCAGCCACCACAGCCAACACCGCAAGACAGATATTTCAGACTCAAGGCTCAGCCGCTGCAGTTTAATCTTTGACTCAATGTATTTTAGCACCAGGTCCTTTCAGGATCTTTCTCACTTGTACACTTCAACAATTATTCTATTTGCATCAAACTGGAGATGTTATGGGGAAATGAGGAATTATGATGTCACACTAGAACTCACTATTAAATAATCAGATAGATACATCATACATTATTAGTATCCATAGGACAAGCCATAAAGTGTAATAGAAGAGAGATTGGGAAATACAGGGACATAGACAAAGAGATAGATAGTAAAATGCGCCTGCAATGGGGGCAGGCAGGGTTTGTGTGGGTGTGTTTGGGAATTGGGTGGTGGGAATTGGCACTAGTGGAGGGATAGATTCTGAAACACTTTATTTAGAGACCCAATTGTGAAAATCCTTGTAATTCTATATATCACATGGTATAATAAGGATTGGGGAAGATGAAGGAGAGACGAGAGAGACAGAGAAAAAGGGAGCGAAGGAAGAAATGCCTGCTCTGGAGCTGGTAGAGGGGGGAATGTGGGGACACTGGTGGTGGGAATGGGGCACTGGTGAAGGGATGGGTGCTGGAACAATAAATGACTGAGACCCAATTATGAACATCTTTGTAAGGTTGTTCTCATGGTGGTAAAATAAAAATTTAAAAAAAATTTTAAAAAAGAAGTGATTTTTACCTTCTATTATTTATTTATTTATTTATTTATTTATTCATTAATTTTTTTTTTTGCTTTTTTTTGGGTCACACCCGGCAATGTTCAGGGGTTTCTCCTGGCTCTGCTCTCAGGAATTACTACTGGCAGTTCTCCGGGGGCCCATATTGGATGCCGGGATCAAACCTGGGCCAGCCTGGGCTGGCCATGTGCAAGGCAAATGCCTTACCCACTTGACTATTACTCTGGCCCCAGATTTAATTATTCATTCATTAATTTATTGTGTGTGTGCATTTCTTTTGGACTACATCCAGCAGTGCTCAGGACTTGCTTTTGGCAGAGATCAGGGGGCCATGCGGGGTGGCAGGCTTTCAGTAGCGTTCAAAGCAAGCACCATCCCCGCTGTACTAGCTCTCTAGCCCCTATTTTGAAACAGTGATCTAAATACAGACCTAACCACTTCAGAGATAAAATGGTGTCATATTTCTAACCCAAGAAACTAACAAGAATGTCATACTCTGTGTTGCAAATGAGCAAGCATCCCAAATTTTAAGATATTTTTATTGTTTGAGACATAGATGAGATTCAAGTCATTTGTATATTGACATTTCTAGAAGTACCAGTATACGCTGTATTTCCTTCTGTCTTTGGTAGCATCTTGGTAGCATCTTCCATTGGAAATCATATTCAAGGTACTTGGACCCTTCGTCAAAGTCCTTCAGCAGAGCCCAAGCCCTTCAATGTCTTCAAAATGCTACCTTATTTTCTTGGATCAGAATCTCATTAATTGGTTTGTCTCATATCAATCCCCAAAACCAAGTACTAAGCTATAAATACATTTTCCATACTCTGAGAATATTTTCAGTGTTTCCTTAACCACTTCCACTTAGGCACTTACACCAAGTCATATGAGTTTAGTCCATGCTATGTCTAGCCTTGCTGGCCTGGGGGGAAACAGATACACAAGGTCATCCGAAATAATGGCACATGGGCTTGAGACAACCTCAAAAGGCACTTTCATCCTCCTGTGTGACCAAGATATGAGCAAGTAGAATGAGGAGAAGAAGAATGAGAAGAATGGCAGAGTAAGCTGCTGACGTAGGGATTTGTAGAATTACAGAAGTATCTAAATAGTGCCCTTTCCTCTCCTCCACCACTCTGCCAAGTTTCCGAAGACTTATAGACACCCTGGGCATATTAATATAGCACAAACACTATCAAGTATCTCTAGGTTTTGTTGCGGTAATTATTAACATTAATAATTATTAAGAATTTAACATAAAAATGTTTTGTCTCCATGTTCCAGTAATTTTATCGCTATAAATAAATTTATGTGGGATTGAATCAAACCTTTCATGATTGCACTGTATTACTATCTCACCATGTATAAATTTAGCAAAGGGATTTAAGATACCCAGGTAAATTCCCAAGAGAAACTTTTGTGTACAGTGGTTGCAGGAGGATATTGCTCTGTTTCCTCATCTCCTGTGCCCCAGCCCTACCACCTTTCAGGGACAAATTCCTGTTATAATTCATACTTGGATAATGATCAGCATCAGCTTTTAGGTTTTTTAAGTCATTAAGGTTTTAAGTCATAAATATAAGGATATGAAAATCTAATAAGACCCCAAAATGGACAGAAAATTCTAAATGTAGATATATGCTGGGAAAAATAGGGAATAATTCTTATTCCAAGACCCCAAGCAGAAATAAATGAGCAAACACAACCCAGAATGGCTAATGATCTCTCTTATAAGGGCAGCAGACTGAGCTCTGGATCAGCACAGACTTTAATTCTCCTAATACCTGGTGTCTCACACAGCCTGGCGTATCTTAAGCACACCATAAACGTTTATGGAATGAATGACAGGTGCAGTGCAGTGCCAGAGGAATGGGAATAACTAAGTGTGCACACTCTACCTACCACAGACAAGCAGTAAGCATGGTTCCAGCTAGGTTTTAAAAACATCTTCCTAAGGTAGCTTGAGAATGAGGATGTAGAGGGAAAGAAAGTCACTGTCAGTTTCCCAAAAACTCTTCCTGACCTTTGTTTGAAGCTAGGAATAAGCCTCTACAAAGGGTACAAGCTAATTGAAAGAGAGAAAATGTACCCTTTACAGTAGGAGTGGAAAAACAAGACTTTAAACAATAGAAAATACAATCCGCTGTTTTTCTCCTTATAGGTGGCTGTCTAGAAAATCTCAAAGTCGGTATTTTGAGCATTAACTCTGCCCAGGTGCAGCCTTGTCCTTCATCCCCTTAAAATCCACAAAGGGGCCTTATAAAGTGCCACAGAAAGAATATAGATGTAAAGTGGAATTTACACATCTGGAGTTTTTTAATGAATGGGCGAAAAGAGGTCTGTTACCTGCCAGCACTGAGTAAGTGCAAATTAATCGTTTTTATTTGATATCTGCAGGATGGCCCAAGTCTTCTATTTGGTAGGGACAGAATAAAAGCTGACAATGCTCTAGTGGCATGTTGGAGTTTTCTTTTAATTAACTTTTACTGTAATCTTTACACTTGGCAGTCATCCCATTAGCTCAAAACAGCAATGTATTGACTCAACTATAGTCATTATGGAAATAGACTAACTTGTGAATCCTTCCAAAGCGTTAGTGTGATGATACCAGGCAGTGTCTGTTTTCTAGTTTGAAGCTGGTGTGGATAAAGAAGTTTGGTGTTACATGGCTCGTTTGGTGCTGGCCTGAAAGAAGGCAGAATTGTCAGGCTGGTAACTTTGTTTATGGCTTTAATTGTGCCCTGTCTGCATATGCTCTGGCAGTCTCAGCAGAGTCCTGGCTTTGATCTAAGATAATTTATACCAATGTGTTACCAACGCAATAATATTTGTTTTAATTCAATAAAAAGAACAGTTTCTGTTAACTATCATGGCATTTGCTATTGTAACAAGCTCTCTTACAATGGAGAAAGATGATAGTTCTATGAATTGTGAAAAAGTGGTAAATTCAGTGATAACATTGATGCTCTGAATATGTGAATTTTTATTGAGAAAGACTGTTAATGCAATTGCTTTAAGTGCTTTCATTAAACTTTCAAAGCTAGCATTGTTGTATTTTTTTGGACTCAATTTTATTTTTGTTAGTCCAACCGTCAGGAGTAGACAGTAAACTACCGTTGGTGGCAGAGCTCTGGGTTCTCATTTATGTCTTGTTCCTTAACTGTTCTGAGTCTCACTGTAAGCTGAGAGTCATTCTTGATAAGCATGTGATTTCTACTTAGGCTTACATTATATGACTCCTTGATGATGCTTAAACTGAAATTAGAAAATTTTTTATCTCTGTGAACCATAAAAACAAATACACACATGTGTGCTCTAATACAGTCTTTTTATTTGCTTGAATCTTTTCCTTTTGGTACTTATTATTCATTTGATGTTTTCTATTTATTGGGCTTAACTGGAGGTCCTTTGTCTTATTTTTTTAAAAACTCATTATTTTCATTTTAGTAACTGTCTGAATATTCCTGCCTGATGATGCAGTTTCTTACCTCCTTTATAAGTTTACAATCATACTTGTTCATACCTGTAAATTGGGAAAGTTATAGAGGAGAAACAATATTTTCCAGTATGGACCGTAATATAACTTTCCTGCTAGAGATTTTCCCATCAGAATAATGAACCATTTAACATAATTTTTCTAATTCTTCTATTGTTATCATGATTTGAAAAACAAGGATGCTTGTTTCCAGATGTCTTGTTCAACAGTACCCAGGAACACATGGGAGTATTTTGTAGTGGCTGACAGAGTGGGTTGTAGGAAAATAAAAACAGATGAACATAGATTAACTCTATCTGTTCCTGGACTAAGAATCTCTTTAGATCCTAATCTTGAGATTTTTCTCCCCAAATTTCATACCAATAAGTCAGTAACAAGCCTGCCAACAAAACAGAAAAAACCATTGAAGTTTGTTAAAGCACATTGCATGAGTAAAGCCACATTATATATATATATACATATACATATATGTATATATGTATATATATATAGATATATATACACACACACACACACACATAGGTCAATATTTGGTGCTAATTCATTCCTAGATGGTCACTCTTTCTGTTAAGTCCAGGGGGAGTTAGTATTCAACAATCTTCTGGGTAAATTCATATTTTTCCTGATTAAACCTAATTTGAATGGCAAATCTTTATGCTGCCTCTTTTCCTCGTACTGAACTAAGATGGACCATATAAAAGCTTTGTTTATTTGTCAGTTGCCTAAGATCTAAAGATGCATCAAGCAAGTTTTCTCAGCCTCAGTTCTTTGAGTTCATGTCCTGATCATATCCTTCTAAATCTTTTTACTCTAATTATGAAAAGAGAACTAAAAAAAATGAATAGAAGCAAATCCATTCACACAGAAGAACAGAGGTTCAGGCATAAGTTTCTTAGAAATCACTGGTTCAGTGACATTTCTGAGGTAAGGAAGATTCTACTCTCAACTCAGAGATCATTCCCAGTCTGTCTGTCTTACATCATCAGTCTTATAAGTATACATCAGGCTACATTCCTCATATGTAGAGTCTGTGATGAGGATTACTATGGAGTGATTTATTTATGGAATACTATAAGCAGAAAAATGAGGGAAATAGGTCTGGGCAAGGAAAAAAAAGCTAAGCAAGAATATTGGTTAGTCTGGAAATACACTTCTGGATCCACAAGGAAGCCCCAGGATACAAAGTGTACTATGGACTTCTTTGCAATGCAGGATGAGAGGGCTGGGTTGGTCTTTTGTACCTCCAAGTCAGTCACTGGCCTCTGGCTGTCTGAAAGGAGGGAAAGGGTAATCTACTATTTCACCAAGGGCGGTTAACCAGAGAAAGAGGCAGCTATGTAACCTTAGTAGTCAATAATGACAGCAGCTGGAGTCTGAGTGTACCATCCTCAAGGGGATCTTGGCAGGGCACTGAAAACGTTTGCTAAGGATGGGAAGCAAAAAAGCAAATAATTTCAAAGTTATTACCCTATAAAGACAAAAGAAGATCTAATTCACTTCTTTCCCCCCCCCCCAAAAGTTCCACTGTTCACAAAGGAATATTTTTGAGGTGTGTCAGTGCTTCACCTTCTTGTAAAGTTAATGGGAAGGAGAATTTTAAATGATCCCTTGGAATTACAGAGTATGATCAGCACTTAGACCCAAAAAGCCTATGCATTGGAACTCACTGGCAATATAGAGTAACAATATACTTTGCTAGCTGTCAAGTTAGTTTTTAACAAGAAGAATGATGACGTCTCTGGGACTTGTCTACTTGCATTTAGTTATATCACTTTCATCTGTTTGCAAATCTTAGAAGATTGTTTCCATTCTTCTTTGCTTAGATCCAATAACAATTTCCTCAAAGAGGTGTGCTTAGATCCAATAACAATTTCCTCAAAGAGGTGCTAGGTGTGCTGTGCTAATTCTGGTACTTTAGGGATTCTAATATGATGGATCACTGAAGCATTATCATAGTCTGTTGGGGACGCGCTGGGGGTCCCCAACAGTGCCGGGAAGCGAGTTCCCTTCTACCTCCGGCCAGCTGGGAATGGATGAAAACTCAGGAATCCGATGCAGTTTTAAAATGCTTTACTTATCACAGGTTCAGGCATACAAATCAGCAATAGGGATCCTAAGCTGTGCTTAGGATTCACAGCTAGAACCCCAGCCACGTGTAGGCCAAGATGGCGGCCACCACATGTAAAGGTCCTGTAGAGAGGAGACAAAAACACGACTCCCAAGAAGGGTGCGAGCTCACAAAGAGAGAGAGAGAGAGAGAGAGAGAGAGAGAGAGAGAGAGAGAGAGAAAAGAGAGAGAGTGCAGAGAGGAAGCAGCCTAGTTTTTATACCCCCTGCATCTCAGACCTCCCACTATTATGGGAAGCAGGGAGGGTCAAATGCCCTCAGGTAATTTCTCCCAGCACCTCACCTAGGCCCTTTTATATGCTGATGTCAAGAGCCAAGATCTGCCTGGAAATGCCTTTATAGGGTAGAGAAGGGGGTTTCTGAGATGGCATGCCTCTGTACCAAAGACTATACTAATGCCAGTTAAATATTTTTCCAAGCCTTCACAAGAGTCTCGTCTACTTCATGGTAGTTTTGTATTTTAATTGCCTTTAAGTTATCTGGAAGCCATACTTGCTTGGAGGCAAACAGCATTTCTCTTTGGGCTAATTACTTAGAGATCCAACATGGCCAGGCAAATATGCTGGTAAGATCTAGCTAGTCCCACGACGATTGTGGTAGCATGAGAGAATATTTATACCAACCAGTACAGAATTCATGGTCAGATAAACTGCCACATTTAAACTACCCCCGTATCTACAAAGTGATCTGCAAGAGGCAATCCAGGACAGATGCAGAGGCTTTTTAGGCTTTTAGGTGTCCTGCAACAATAGTCATTATTGGAAAATCATAGACTACTAGAAGTTGAATTAATAGTTTAAAAAATTCCTTAAATTTATTTAGTTTTTATTATTTTCTTTTTGCTTTTCTGGGTCACACCCGGTAATGCTCAGAATTTCTCCTGGCTCTGCACTCAGGAATTACCCCTGGCAGTGCTCCGGGACCATATGGGATGCCGGGGATTGAACCCGGGCTGGCATGAGCCAGCCACGCGCAAGGCAAATGCTCTACCCACTGGACTATCGCTCTGGCCCCTAATTTTATTTTTTAAATAAAAATTTCTTTAAAACTTAAAAGTTTAAATAAATTTTACTATGGCTTACACTGCTGTAGGCAGTGACTAAGAGTGCTGTTACTGATAGGGCTTCATTCAAAACACATTTCACTTATGCCACTTCTCTCCAGTGTTGCTCCGTGGCCTCTCCCTGACTTAGCATATCCTCCTCTTCCTTCCCCTGTGGTAAGCTTCCTACTGAGACTGCTTCTCAGTTTCTGTTGCTTTGGGGCATTGCTATTCCTCTACTGTGTTTCTTTATAGCCACATATGAAAAAGACAGTTTAGTGTTTTTCTCTCATCTTTTGATTAACTTCACTCATCATGATACTCTCCAGATCCATCAAAACAGGAGCAAATTTCATGATTTCATATTTGCTTGCAGCTGAGTTTGTGTTTTTTTGTGTATAAACAACAGTTTCTTTACCCAATTTTCATTTTTTTTTTCCTGTTGTAGATAGCGGTTGGGAACTGGTGGAAGAAGTGGATGATTTCTGGATAAGAGTCCAAAATTACTGTGCCATTGAATAAATACTGTAAAATAACATTTTTTAAAAAAAAATCCTCCGTGAGTTTAGAATTTGTAACAAATAAGATAACAAATAATATTCCCCAAACCAGTACTATTACAAAGATCAATTCAATATTTGTTAATCAAATGAATTGATGAAAAACTCAATCACATGGGGCCGGAGCTATAGCCCAGCAGGTAGGGCGTTTGCCTTGCACGCGACTGGCCTGTGCCGGCCTGGGTTCGATCCCCGGCATCCCATATGGTCCCCCGAGTACCGCCAGGAGTAATTCCTGAGTTCAGAGCCAGGAGTGACCCCTGAGCATCGCCGGGTGTGACCCAAGCAGCAAAACAAACAAACAAACAAACAAACAAAAACTCAATCACAGAGATGTAGGTGGGCCCCCATGGGTGGCTTATGTGAGGCAGGAAGAAAATAGATTGTCACTTTCTCCTGATCCACCTCTGCTGCCCCAGGCCCCACAGAGAAGGTTAGGCCTTATCTAGGCCTTGTAGGTTCTTGTCTTTTACCTCTCTGAAGAAGAATTTGAGGAGGAGACAAGCAGTGAAGTAAAAACAGACCTCATTTTGGAAGTTTTAGGAAGCGGAAAGAGGGAAGTGAGAGAGAGAGAGAGAAAAAGTACATGTCTCAAGAGGGGAGATGCAGGTGACACATGTGCTCTGAGGCCACATGTGCTACGCCCCATGGGCTCAAGCAGCACATGGGTTCAGGCAGCTTATGCATAAGCTTCCTTTGTTCAAGGTGGCTTTTATTGGTATTTCCCAAGCTGCCCTCACATGGGGTTCTACAAGAGTCTATTACTAAGGTGTTGTCAAGGGGATAATGTTGGGAGTAGTAGGTGGTCTTCTTTGAAATTCATTTCCTGTCCGTTTGTTTCTATTGAAGCTTCTCTTGGGAGTGGATTCAGCTACCTTAGGCCACTCCATGACCAGGTGAAGCCTTATTAGACCTTAGTTCCTGTTTCTGCAAAGTGGGCTTTTTGCAGTCATCCTAGGAATTTCATTGCCATGGTCCCTCTCCTATCTATGTGCCTACATCAACAGTACATCATGTCTCAAACTGAGCAGTTTCAGATTGACAATGGATTTAAATCTAGTTCTACATCTCACTACTTGCAAGACAATGGAGACCTCCCATATGGTCCCTAAGCATGGCCAGAGTGATCCCTGAGTGCAAATTCAGAAGGAAGCTCTGGACTACAGAGTGTGACCTATAAACAAACCCCCAAAACATATAACAATAATAATTTACAATACAATGAATGAAGAAATTTTGGGCGCATATATATTAATTAAAAATCAAGGGAAATATTAGAATTTTTTGAGGTTATTTGTTTCACAAGTCTGTATTTGAGGAATAGTTTCAAGCTCTTCAAATGTATGCTATCATACCACTGTGAAATATTTTTAAACAATGAACAATACTAATCAAGGCAATGGGACTAGCTAAATATGGACACTAAGCAATACAAAGATATTTAATTACAGACATAGATCAGACAGATCACACATTTATGTGCAAAATTCTGTAAAGGTAACTAAGTTCGCAAACAGTAATTAAGGAATTCCAGTTGGAAAAATAAACAATATTATAGATCAAAATATTGTTTAACAGGTCAATCATTAGTTTAAAATCAGGCATAAAATCTACATATTTCCCTTATGCTAATATTTCTGTTGTGAGAGTAGTGACTTTTCTCAGACTCGGGAACCCAATTATCTCAAGATGAAAGTCCAGCTCCACCACTTAAACTGTATTAGCATCAATGGTAAATGACTTAACTTCTCTAACCTATGCTCTCTATTTCTAAGTGGAGATAAAAATTAATACCTACCGCATTAGATTGTTGTTGGGATTAAGTAAGATGATACATGCATAATACTTAGCCAAGTCCCTGGAACAAAGTAAACTCTTACTAGACAAGAGCTATTAAAATTATTTAGTGAGTCTTGAATGATTTTAGGACTTTGATAGTGACTATAGTTTTAAGCTTCTAAGAGGATATTGTATGTTCGACTGTTTCTCTATGATTTGATTTATAAATGATGTAAAACAAGAGCTTTCTTTCACTGTGTTTGCATATTAGCACTATTAACTGAGCTATCATGATGTAATTCTGGTAAACCACTTGGGCTTGCTAAAATGAGTAATTGAGAGAGCAGGTCATATGGTTCCATTGAACTCTTAGTTTAGTAGAAAGCCAGTACAGAGCTGCGTGTATTTCCCCCTGTGTCTGAAATGCTTTAACTCAATGCCAATTTTTGTATATTTGAGTTAATTCTCTGTTCAAACTTTGACTTGAGAGAATTCTGGGTAACAATATTAGCTAGTGGTACATTGATTCTATCTGACTTTTACCTGTTATGACTAAAGTGAAGGTCTCTGCAGGATTCCATGCAGGTCTGGTACTTGTTTAGTACAAAGTTGGGAGAAACTCCAGAATCTAAAGCTAGAATGGGTTTTGGAGTTATAAGGAGTTATAAGTTATAAGCATATGATTAAAAGATTTTCAGACTTATCTCACATATATATCTATATATATCTATATCTCTCTATCTCTATCTGTATCTCTATCTCTATCTCTATCTCTATCTCTATCTCTATCTCTATCTATATTTGCTTTTGGGTCACACCTGGAGATACTCAGGACTTACTCCTGGTTCTGCACTCAGGAATTAGTCCTGGCAGTGCTCAGGGGACCATATGGGATGCCGGGATCGAACCTGGGCCAGCATAGGCTGGCGGCTTGCAAGGCAAACGCCCTACCTGCTGGGCTATCGCTCCGGCCCTCTCACAGATATTTTGATTTGACATTGACACATTTTGGTTTTATAGAAATAAATTGCACTTGAATTAATTTTAAAATAAAAAATGGTTTAAAATTTCAGTCAAATTTTAGCAGATCCTTTAAATTTTTTGGCAATGTTAGTAGTTTATATTTGATTTTTTGTAAATAAAATATTTATATGAGATATTTCCATATTTTATGAGATATAGGAAATAATGAGCTACTTTGTTTTATAAAGAGGTTCAGTGGAACTATAAAGAGGTAACCATAAAGAGGTCCAGTGGAATATCTCACCAAATCATTGAGCTAACAACTATTTACTACAATGAATTCAAGAGAAATAAAATATTTTCAATAATCAAGTTCTTATTTTTCAGTCAAATATTTTATTTTTTCCTCATTTTCTTCTCAACGTCACTGCAAACGCTTAAAAGTTTATGGTTTATGTCTTCATTATCTGGAAGAAATATTTTCTCTTTTATCCCTGAATTCCTTTTATTCTATTAAGAATGATCCATATTCAAGACTAGCAAACATCCTGTTTGACATTGGATTTTCTTTGGAGAGCTTTTTTTTCCCCCTAAGTATATGTTTTTGTAAAGAGACTCAATAATTTAAATAACCAGCTACAAGTATGGAACATGGTAAGTTATTCATGTAATAAGACGTGGAAAATCAATCCAATCAGTATAAGCTCGCTTCTCTAGTTTATAACCTTCATTACAATCACCATTATATTTCAGGCACTCCTTTATAACACCTTAAAAACCTTGCCTATGTCCAAGAATAGTACTTTAAATATATTTCTTTATTCTGCTCTCATTATAACAAGAGGAGGTCAGTAGTTTAAAGGGTAGTTTCATATTATGAGAGGATAAAAACTAAAATCAATAAATTTCCAGATCATAAATGTTGCTAGAGTCTGGCAACCTTGAGAAAATTATGAGCTGAGCCTCATGATGTCTGGATATTGTAGCTTGTAAATTTCTACATACATATGTATGTGGTTATATATATACTTGCTGCTGAGCCCTTCTTAGAATTTTCTGAGAATGTGGCACAATTTTGTTTATTGTTGGTTCTTGGATTATTGAGGGTAATATTGGTGGAATATATCAAGTAACAATAATGAAGTTATTACATTAATTCATATGGGAAATGTCCTTGCAATTATAAAATTATATTTTTAACATCTGTCTTCTTTATTTTAATCATTAAACTCATAAGAAGTCATTTATTTTCATTGTTTGGTAAATGATGCATTTTGAGATTAACTGCAGAACAATTATCTTTCTTCAAATGTCCACATTACAGTAATGATTCTACTAATCACACCAAAGTAGGAGAGATCATCAGAGACATGATAAGTTGTTTTAACTGAAGACATTGTATAATAAATTATTATGCAGTACACCATGAAATTTTAGTCAGTGTGATGTAGTAATGAAGTGAAAAATTGTCCAGGATCAATTTCTGCTTCTTCCTCTTAAAAGCTTTGAGATCTTAGGCAAGATACCGTGAAACTGGAGCTGGGGCTCCTTCCCCTATCTTGGTCCCCTACAGAAGGCCTGGTGGGTCTGCCCAGTAACCGCCTCCATCACTGTCAGCCATGATCCAGAGATGCAGACACATGGCAGAGCTGATGTCTGCTCTCCCTGTGCTAGGCTGATGACACTCCTGGATGGAAGGCAGGTTTTGGTCCCAGCCTGCTGCTCCAATAGAGCCTAAGTCAGAAAACCTTCACACACCACAATCGCATCCATTGTCAAGGTCCGGATTCACAGACCTTTGGAATCTGGATCTTGTCAAAACCCCACCCAAGATAGAAGCCATTTCAAGCCCAAGTATGCAGTGGCTTGGGCTTGAAAGTGGTGGCTAAACTCACCAGGGTTCCATGGAAATGGAGCTGGGGCCCTTTCCCCACCTCAGTACCCTCTGGAGGACTCGCCCACAAACTACCTCTGGTGTTTGAGATCAGCACATGGTAGAGCTGCTGCCTGCTCTTCCTGTGGAGCTGGGCGGTAAAGCCCTCATGCACTATCTCAAAGTCTGGCATAATGATGTACCAGGTATCCCATCATATTTACAGAATCAAGTGTCAGAGTACACTGGGCTCCCTGACAAAATCTGGAGCAGGGTCTGGGGATCCCCTTCTGCCCCAGGGGAATCGACTGTCTGTGGACGAAGAGAGACATGAGAATCCAGCAAACTTTCAAGGTTTTTGTCACACTTGTTCTGGTATACAATTTAGTAACAGGAAAACTCCAGACTTTAGGTTCCTAGCTGGGCCCTGGCCACGTGTAGGTTTAGAATTTTAGGCCAAGATGGCCACTACCATGTGCTAAGGGCCCAACAGGGAAGAGAACTGAGAGGAGAGAGGGCAAGAGGAGCCAAATAGGCCAAAACCCCCTTTTCTCCTAGCTTATTTTATAAATAGAAGCCAGTCAAAACCTTCCAGCCTAGCCCATCCTGGGCTGAGCTATCTAGAGAGGAAGCCAGGTAAATGACCCTATTGAAATGCAAATCTTCAGGTTGGCCCTATGGCTCAAGCTTCTCAAATGCCAGAGCTGAATCCCTAAGATAAAATCTCCCTAGTAGAGTGGGGGGGGGGGGTATATTATCTCTGAACTAGAAAGCAGTTTAGAACGTAATTTGTAAAGAATGGCATTAATACTTTTTACCATGAATATATAACCAGCTGATTCCAGACTCTAGATCCCACTAAGGTCCAAAATCCATGAGAATAATTTACTTTGGCATTACCTTTAGAACTCAGAGACACTCATTTTTTCTGGAGGCACACTGGCAAGTCTCTTTCAACTAAGAAAACTGATTACATTATGGTTGTTCTAATGTGGCCAAGTACTCTTGGAATATCTTCAGGTATGTCCCTTGTGGGGATCCATGGGGATAGGAAGAGTATTGAACTGGAGCAAGTAAGATTCATAATAAGAACATTTATGCCATATGAAATTATGAAATCTATCTAATTCTGTCCAAGCTCCCACTATGTCTGGTCTGGAGATTCCCTAAGGGCAGGGAGTAGCTCTTAGCATAAGCTAAATGTAGCAGGAGCCTAAGGCTCAGTAGGACATGTCACCTGTCAACAATCAAGTATGGGGCATACAAATCTCAAGTGTGTAGTTATGATGTCTGGTCTATGGGAACATATCGACAATTTCATTATTATAATGGCCACAATGGAGATTTAATAATCTCCATTGACTTTTCGTCTAAGAATATATTCATTGACCGTAATTAGAAAAGTAGCTCCAACAAGCAACATAGAATAGATTATTCAGTGTATAATTAGAACAGGCTTGAACAGAGGCAGAGAAAAATCTGAAATAAGTATTGTCCATAGGTGCAGTGGTGGTGGGTTTTGGGGGTTGTCTAGTAGAAACCCATTACATTCTAGAAACTCAGAAAGTGAATGCAAGAACAGAAATTGGCCAGCTTCTCACATAACAACCCGAAAAAAACTTATGACTTTATCAATACCATTCCCATATATGGACCGTAATGATCAATACAATCAGTGCTGGCTAAGGGAGCAAGCAATGCGATAGGGGGGCTGAGTGGAAAGTGAGGGTCTTAGGGTGGTGGGATTGGTGTTGAATGATGAATCTTTCTAACAACTGTATTGTGAAAAACCTTGTACTTTGTAAATCACGGCTTTTAAATAAAGTTAAAAAAAGATATCTCATGTCACATTTTCTTCATTTAGAAACTTGGGCTAATTGAAGTTCCTATTTAGAGAACATTTGTGAAGATCAAATGGGTCAAAATTAAAATGACTTTTCATATATTTATATATTTATATAGATATATACCCTAAGTGATTTGATTGTTTATAAAGAAATATTAAAGGCAATAAAAGAATGGTTACTAAATGCGTGGTCTGAATTTCTCTAAAGCAGAGCATGACAATTTATCTCAGATTCTTTATCTTTAGCATCTGAAATTTGCATTCATTATGATAGAAGTGAGATATTCATTTGAAGTTTTTCTAGATGTTGTATTTCCATAACAATATAATCACTGTATCATTGTCTTCCCCGTTCATCATCGATTTGCTCGAGCGGGCACCAGTAACGTCTCCATATGTCCAGACCAGCCCATCACAGCCTGGCTCTGCGTGTCCTCTTGGGGCCACGCAGTTCATCAATAAATGCTGGATTTAGAGCAGATCCCCGCTCTTCCCACCAGGTGCGCTCCCGCAGCGGGCAGCCCCTGACCACTCAGCTCCAGGAGAAAACGGCTCAAGCTTGGAGGAGGGGACCGAGCCCCACCTTCGTGCGCAGGACTCCCTCTGACGCCATCCAGCCCCGACGCCCAGCAGATCCCCGGGCTCTTCCCACCAGCTGCAAAGTAATTCAGGCACCTACTAACTTTACTGACTAATCACCCAGAACACTCATTTGCAACCTACGATAGTCATTATGGTAAAGCAGTGCAAAAGTCCTTCAAGCTCTACGATTGAAGTTATTAATACAGATGAGTCCAGCAATAACGATGAGCTATATAACCTCTCTGAAAAGGAATTTTGTAAGCAACTGTTAAAGATGTACAAGGAAATAAAAGAAACAATGGAATACAAAGTTAGTAAAGTACAGGAGGAAATTAGAGCAGAATTGAGTAAATTTCAGACCAAAGTACAAGCAGAAATGACAGATATTAAAAATGAGTTAAGTGAACTGAAAAACACAGGAGAAGGCCTCCCAAAGCAGAGTAACAGCTACTGAAGAGAGAATTAGTGATCTTGAAGACGAGGTTCAGAGATTCTGTAGACATCACCAGAAGATGGAAAAAAGACTCACAATCAACGAACAGACTACCAGAGAAAATCGGGATGAAGCCAAAAGGAACAATATACGCATCATTGGGGCGCCAGAAGGGCAAGAAGAAAACCCTGATGAAGAAGAAACTGTCAAAGCCATCATCGCTGACAAGTTTCCCGAACTGAAGAAAGCATGCTCCCAGATACAGGAGGTTCGAAGGATACCAGCTAAAAGAAACCCCAATAAGAATACTCCAAGACACATCCTTACTAAAATGACAAAAACGATAGACAGAGATAGAATACTGAAAGCAGCAAGATCAAAGAAGGAAATCACATACAAAGGAGCATCCCTGAGATTTACAGCAGACTTCTCAGATGAAACACTCCAAGCCCGAAAACAATGGTGGGATATTGTGAAAAGACTCAATGAACTTCAGGCCTCACCAAGAATTCTTTACCCAGCTAGACTTACTTTCAGATGCAAAGGAAAGATACACAACTTCATGGATAAACAACAACTCAGGAAATTCATAGACTCAAAAACCAACTCTAAAAGAAGGATTGAAGGGTCTATTGTAAAATAAGACAACCCAAAACCACAACAAATTTAAACAGGGAAGATGGCACAAAATCCAATCACAATAATCTCTCTCAACGTCAATGGTCTAAATGCACCAATTAAGAGACACAGGGTGGCAAAATGGATTAAAAAACTGAATCCAACATTCTGCTGCCTACAAGAAACACATCTGAATAACCAGAGCAAACACAGACTCAAAGTCAAAGGCTGGAAGACCATTCTCCACGCAAACAACCCCTCCAAAAAGGCGGGTGTGGCCATACTCGTATCTGACAATATAGATTACAGGCTGAAAAAGGTCAAAAGGGACAATGAAGGCCATTTCTTAATAATTAAGGGGTATGTATACCAGGAAGAAATCACACTGCTAAACATATATGCGCCAAATGAGGGGTCAGCAAAATACTTAAAACGATTATTAATAGACCTCAAAGAAGACATTAACAGTAGCACAATAATAGTCGGAGACTTCAACACTGCCTTATCGACTAGGGACAGATTGATGAGACTGAAACTCACCAGGGAAATACTGGACCTGAAGGAAGAAATGGAGGAAAGAGAGCTGGTTGATATATACAGGGCTTTTCATCCCAAAAAAGCTGAATACACATTTTTTTTCCAGTGCACATGGAACATACTCCAAGATAGACCATATACTGAGCCACAAAGCAGACCTTAACAAAATAAAAAAAGATTGAAATTGTGTCGACTATCTTTTCAGATCACGATGCACTCAAAATAGTAGTGAACCATACACAGAAGCAGGGAGCTAAACCAAACACCTGGAAACTAAACAGCTCACTGCTGAACAACAAATGGGTCATAGAAGAAATCAAACGGGAAATCCAAAGATTCTTAGAAACAAATGACAATGAAGATACCAACTATCAGAACTTGTGGGACACAGCAAAAGCTGTGTTAAGAGGAAAGTTCATAGCTCTGCAAGCATTCATCAGGAAAGAAGAAAGGGCCCATATAAATAACCTGACCTCACAGCTGAAAATATTAGAAAAAGACCAACAAGAGGAAGCCCAAGCCAGGCAGAAGGAAGGAAATAGTGAAACGTAGGGAGGAAATCAACGAGCTGGAAACCAAAAAAAACAATCCGAAAGATTAATGAAACCAAGAGCTGTTTTTTTGAAAAATTAAACAAGATCGACAAGCCACTGGCAAGACTTGTAAGGACAGGGAAAGAGAGAACCCAAATAAACAGAATCAGAAATGAAAATGGTGACATCACAACAGAAAAAAAGAAATCCAAAAGATCATCAGAGGTTATTTTGAGAACCTGTATGCCACAAAACATGAGAACCTAGAAGAAATGGATAAATTCCTGAAGTCCTATAACCTCCCACGATTGAAACAAGAAGACCTCCAATACCTAAATAAGCCTATCACCATCGGGGAAATTGAAACAGTAATTAAAAGTCTGCCCAAACACAAAAGCCCAGGTCCAGATGGGTTCACTGGCAAATTCTACCAAACCTTTAAGGAGGACCTACTGCCAGTCCTGTTCAAGCTCTTCCAGGAAATAGAAGAAACAGAAACACTCCCAAACAGCTTTTTACGAGGCGCATATCACCCTGATACCCAAAGCAGGGAGAGACAATACAAAGAAGGAAAATTACAGACCAATCTCCCTTGATGAACACCGATGCTAAGATCTTCAACAAAATACTAGCAAACAGAATCCAAAGACTCATCAAAAAGATCATACATCATGACCAAGTAGGATTCATCCCAGGAATGCAAGGATGGTTCAACATTCACAAATCAATCAACATAATACATCACATCAATAAGAGAAAAAATAAAAACCATATGGTCCTATCGATAGATGCAGAAAAAGCATTTGACAAGATCCAGCACCCATTCATGATTAAAACTCTCCAGAAAATGGGAATTGAAGGAAGCTTCCTCAAGATAGTCAAAGCCATCTACCAAAAGCCCACAGCGAGTATCATTCTCAATGGGGGAAAAATTGAAAGCCTTCCCCTTAAGATCAGGAACACGACAAGGTTGCCCTCTCTCACCTCTTTTTATTCAATATAGTACTGGAGGTACTCGCCATAGCAATCAGAGAAGAAAAGGACATTAAGGGCACCCAGATAGGCAAGGAAGAAAGCAAGCTATCATTATTTGCAGATGACATGATATTATACCTAGAGAACCCTAAACTCTCAACCCAAAAACTCTTAGAAACAATAGATATGTATAGTAGAGTGGCAGGGTACAAAATCAATAGCCAAAAGTCGGTGGCTTTCCTATACACAAATAACGAAAGAGAAGAAAGGGATATTAAGAAATCGATTCCATTCACAATTGTGCCACAGAAAATCAAATACCTAGGAATCAGCTTAACCAAGTGTGTAAAGGACCTATACAAAGAGAACTACAAGACACTGCTTCAAGAAATAAAAGAGGACATGAGGAAATGGAAACACATTCCCTGCTCCTGGATGGGGAGAATTAACATTGTCAAGATGGTAATACTCCCTAGAGCTTTGTGCAGATTCAATGCGGTTCCTATAAGGATTCCCATGACATTCTTTAAAGAAATTGACCAAACACTCCTGAAATTCGTATGGAGTAATAAACCCCCACGGATAGCTAAAGCAATCCTTGGGAAGAAGAAGATGGGAGGCATCACCTTTCCCAACCTCAAACTGTACTACAAAGCAGCAGTAATTAAAACAGCGTGGTACTGGAATAAAAACAGACCTGTGGACCTATGGAATAGAGTTGAGTATCCTGACACCCACCCTCAAAGATATGATCAGTTAATCTTTGATAAAGGTGCAAAGAGTCCAAACTGGAGTAAGGAAAGCCTCTTTAACAAGTGGTGCTGGGAAAACTGGGACATGTAAAAAATGAATTTGGACCTGTGTCTAACACCTTGCACTAAAATCAGATCAAAATGGATTAAAGATCTCAATATCAGACCTGATTCCATAAAGTACGTTGAAGAAAATATAGGAAAATCCCTCCACGACATTGAAGCTAAAGACATCTTCAAAGGTGAAACACCATTAACAAAGCAACTAGAAGAAAATATAAATATATGGGACTAAATGAAACTGAAGAGCTTCTGCACCTCTAATGAAACAGTGACCAAGATAGAAAGACAGTCCACAGAATGGGAAAGAATATTCACCCAATACCCATCTGATAAGGGTTTAATATCCAGGATATATCAGGCACTGGTACAGCTATATAAGAAAAAAACAGCCAACCCCATTAGAAAATGGGGAGAAGAGATGGGCAGAAACTTTGACAAGGAAGAAATCCGAAATGGCCAAAAGGCATATGAAAAAATGCTCATCATCACTAATCATCAGAGAGATGCAAATCAAAACAACAATGAGATATCACCTCACACCACAGAGAATGGCCCATATCCAAAAGGGTAAAAGCAACAAGTGCTGGCGTGGATGTGGGGGAAAAGGGGACTCTCATACACTGTTGGTGGGAATGTCGACTTGTACAACCTTTCTGGAAAACAATATGGACATTCCTCCAAAGACTAGAAATTGAGCTCCCCTTTGACCCAGCCATACCGGTCCTGGGAATATACCCTGGAAAGCCAAAAACACACAGCGGAAACACAATCCGCACTTTTATTTTCATAGCAGCACTATTCACAATAGCCAGAACCTGGGAAGCAACCAGTATGCCCGAGAACTGATGACTGGATAAAGAAACTGTGGTACATCTACACAATGGAATACTATGCAGCTGTCAGAAAAAAATGAAGTTATGAAATTTTCCTATAAATGGATGGACATGGAGAGAATCATGTTGAGTGAAATTAGTCAGAGGGAAAGAGAGAGACATAGAATGACTGCATTTATTTGCATGACATAAATATACCAGGTGATCTTACCAAAAGTGGAAATTACCACAAGCGCGTGGGAGTCAGAGGTTTGGTTAGATAGAGAAGGGAACATGTGTGAATAAATGTCTAAAGGTCTGATACCAACATAGAACTGAGCATTAAATACAGACAAAAAAATGCAAATGATGGCTTCTAAGTGTATGTAATGCAACCCACAATGTGTGGGAGAAGGAGGAGAGAGAGAGAGG
>JAJIBD010004261.1:0-22905 GCA_021461705.1 Cryptotis parvus | reverse complement strand
TTGCATTCGGACAGGTAGCGGTGAAGAGCCGAGCTAGTGTATTGATGAGCACCGATGGCAGATTCTTCAGATGTTCGGGTCTGACTTTTGTCTGGGCCTGGTGCTGTTCCCTTCTTTACCGATGAGATGGCATGTCTTATTTCAGAAGGGAGAACGTTGGGAATGACGTATCCATCCTGTGGAATTTGGTATGTGGGCAGGTGGATGTGGCTATCAAAAAGATTTGAGTAGAAGTCCTGGATAATCTTCTCCATTGCCTTTCTGGAAGATGTGATAGATCCATCAGGGCGCCGGAGGGCAGTCATCTTGGTCTTATAGTTGGCGAAGGACAGGCGGGCAGTGCGAATACTTTTCCCGGCTTCTGCTGCATCTTCCAGTATTTCTGCTCTTCTGTCTTTGAGGTCTGCTTTTATCGCTTCTCTGCACTGTTTAGCAAGCTTGGACGTTAGCATTTGGTCTCCTGAGGCTCGCGCCTTGCCACGTTGGGCGAATGAGCTCGAGAGTTTCTGAAGACAAGCGCCCTTTTTTGTGTTTTCTCTCTCTCGGCATTCTTCGCACAATCATGGAGGTGCTGAACCAGTCGGTTGTATTCTTCATCGATGTCATCAATGATGGTATCTTCCCATGTTGCCGCAATGGTGCTAAAGAGTTCCCAGTTGGTGGTCGCTCTGGGAGTTCTCTTCTTAAACTTTGCAGCCTTTTCTCCCCGTTGCGGGAAGTAGAATTTTGCACGAAGGAGACGGTGGTCCGATCCTGTCTGGAATTTGGGGGACGACAGCAACATCGGTCAGACAAAACCGCCGATTGAAGATGATGTGGTCAATTTCATTGTGGAACTGTCCACCAGGAGATTCCCATGTCCAACGCTTCGCTTCAGCCTTCTGAAACTGTGGAGTTCCCATGAATAGTCTTGGTGGACATGATGAACTCAGATAGTCTCTCACCCTGTTCGCTCCATTCTAGGCCATGGGTCCCGATGTGGGAGTTCTTCAGCCGATCTTCTCGGTCCTATCTTGGCATTAAAATCACCGACTATGATCTTGTAGAAGGTGTGATCTTTTTTATAGAACTCCTCCAATTCCATGTAGAATTTCTCAATTTCATCTTCTTTGTATGTGGATGTTGGTGCATAGACAATGAAGATAGAAATTGCTGGCAGTGGCCACATCTCCTCAAGTGTAATCGTCCCTATTCGGTTTGTTAGGCATTCAAATGAATCAATGTTGACAGCCATGTTCGTGTTGACAAGGACACCAATGCCACCGACGCCTCTTTTCATCACATGTTCCAAGGAACAATTCTTCTCCGGTGTCAAATACAGCATGATGCGACTGACGCCTCCCTCGCTCTCAGTCAGACCAATGATGTCGCACTTGATCTTTCTTGCTTGCAGCATCAGATCCTCAATATATGCTTCCGTTGCCAGTGTACGTGCATTGAAAGTACAGACAGTCATTTTAGTCCTTCTTCGCTTTGGCAGCCTAGGACAGCCGTGGAAATTTTATCAGGCACTGCTTGTTTGCCTTTCTTACTGCTGCCGTATTAAAGGGCTCTTTCGGGTCAGGAAAATAAACATTTTTGTTACTGGGTTTGGCATATCGAACACGCATCGGACAGCTTGCCAGGGCTCTGCCATGCGGGCACTATATTCTCATTGCTTTGTGGGGTCCCTCTCAGGGGTGGGTAGAATATTTGTGGTAGTTTGAGGTAAATCGTACGCACAGCCGCCGCGCCGAGGGGAAAGCTGGTTTCTGCTCTGCCGGGTGTACCTGTGTCTGAGGCTCAAGCATTCCTGGGTTTGAAATACTCTCCTCTGAAGGGCGGGTCTCTGCAGGGCGGGTCCTTGTAGGCTGGGTTTCTGACAAGCTGGGCTGGAGACTGGATTAATCTGTGGGCTGGAGAGTGGATTAATATGCTGGGGGGGGGAGATCTTACCAGCTGCAGAGTGTGGATTGTGACACAGATCGCTGCCAGCAAGGTGTGGGAGTTTCTCTGGCCTCCTCCGAGGCTCCATACGGGATGGTGGACCCAGGTCCGAAGTGCTCTCGTGGTCCATGGGAGTGCAGGGGGTTTCACAACGGGAAAGCTGGTTTCTGCTCTGCCGGGTGTACCTGTGCCCTCCCAATGGAAAACCAGCAGGACAGTTCTACTGTTCAAGAAGGGAGACATTCACGACATCGGCAACTATCGCCCCCATCTGCCTGTTGTCTGTCATCTACAAGCTGTTTACACGAGTCATCCTGAACAGGATTAGCAGAACACTAGATGAAGGTCAACCATGCGAGCAAGCAGGTTTCCGGAAAGGATTCAGCACAATCGACCATATCCACACAGTAACCAAGCTCATTGAGGTTTGTAGGGAGTACAAGATGCCGCTCTGTCTCACGCTCATTGATTTACAGAAAGCCTTTGATTCTGTGGAAACTGAAGCAGTCATCAAGCCCTAGTCAAACAGGGGTGTTCAAACCCAATACATCAAGATCCTTCGTGAGCTGTATTACGGATTCACCACCAGGATCTCACCATTCTACAAAGAAGTGATCATTGATGTCAAAAGAGGGGTTCGACAGGGTGATACCATCTCACCAAAACTCTTCAGTGCCACCCTCGAGAACATCATGAGACAATTAGAATGGGAAGGAATGGGAGTGAAGATAGATGGTCGGCAACTACACCACCTCCGCTTCGCTGATGACATCGCTCTAATAACACCAAACATTAGCCAAGCGGCACAAATGCTGGCTGACTTTGACCGAGAATGTGGAAAGGTAGGTCTACAGCTGAATCTGAAGAAAACTATGTTCATGAGAAATGAACTAGTTCCAGAGGCCCCATTCTCTCTCAATGGAACAAACATCTCTGAATGCAGCAGTTATGTGTACCTAGGTCGAGAAGTCAACATGATGAATGACCTAAAACCTGAGCTGCGCAGGAGGAAGAGAGCGGCATGGAATGCCTTCAAAGGCATCGAAGAAATAGCTAAAAGGACAAAGAACCTCCGGCTCCGGGCACATCTCTTTGACTCCACCGTTCTCCCTGCATTAACATACGCCTCAGAGACCTGGGCCCTACGAAAGCAGGGATGAGAATGCTATTCGGGTCTCCCAGAGAGGAATCGAAAGAGCTATGCTTGGAATATCACGCCTCACTCAAGTGAGAGAAGGAATCCGAGTTCTGACCTCCGTCGCTATTCCAGAATCAGGGACGCTGTCTCGCTTGCCAAGGCATCGAAAAATCAGATTGGGCTGGACATGTAATGCGATTTGGAGACAACCGCTGGACTAGAGCCGTTACCGACTGGATCCCACTGGATGTCAAAAGATCACGTGGCCGCCCACCTACAAGATGGTCAGACTTCCTTGTTAAGACCCTGAAGGAACGGTTTGAGGCTCTTCATATTCCTGAATCAACCAGATGCCATTGGGCCACATTGGCACGTGATAGGGTCCAATGGAAATGTTACTGGCGCCCGCTCGAGCAAATCGATGAGTAACGGGATTCAAGTGATCAAGTGATCAAGTGATCAAATCTTACTTTATAATGGCTTGATTTAAAAAAAACAAAATTTAATTTTGTTTTCTTTTTTTAGTCACAACCTAATTGTGCTCAGGTCTTACTCCTGGTTCTGTGCTCACGGATCATGCCTATTAAAGCTCAAGGAAGTGTTTCTGATGCTGGGCATTGAACTTTGGGCAGCCACATGCAAAGGAAGCACACTCTTCATGGTACTATAACTCCAGCCCAGCTTTGACTTCTAAAAGTATATTAGACATTTTCAGTCACAGTACCATGTAAGAAATGGGAGATCAGAGATATCATAGCAAGAAAAATCCTTAATTTTTTTCTTTTCAGGGGTTGTAGAACTAAAACATTGTTTGCAATTTTGTTAAAATTTTCTAGGTTCTGAAAGACAAAATGTAATCTCGAGATGATTGGTTTTGTTTTTTTGTTTTTACCAGAGGATTTTTTTCCCCTCATCATGGACTCCAGCATGTTTGTTCATTTAAGTTCCAGTCCAGTTCCAGCAATCCCTCCCGTGCGCAGCCACCATGCTCAACATATGCTGGTTTATAGTGGCGCAGAGGGAGACATTATACACAAATAGATTTGTGCCGCTGTAAACAAATGTGAGGATAAGGGATTGTTTAGTGAAAAAAAGCCAATATACAAACTTCAAAAAGCATTGAATTGCAATTCTAGAATGTAGGAAGTCTCATTTATCTATCTCCCCTATCTGACAGGAAGATCATAACTTTCTGAAAACTAATGTGTTAAAATGCTGTGTAAGTCCAATGATAAGATAATTGCACTAACACCTTGGCATAGCATGAACACCACTCCATTAATCTGATTTCTGATACCCCCTTGGGGAGATAGAGCTGCTTTACACCACAGGTGGTGGTATGTGAGCTACAGTCTTATTATGTGAACCCAAGCTTGTGGTTGTGGTAACTATGAGAATGGACAATAAGATTAGGCACTGTCAGATGCATTTTTGTAATGGAACAATTTTCTTGGGATATTTTCTCAGTATGTAACAAAGAAAATAAAGTTATTGAAACTTCTATTAACAACTTTGCTGGCAAAAAGATTGGAAGCATAAGAAGGAAATATACAAGGTTGGCTTGAGGGGAAAAATGAGAAAATAGTATTCATTCTGAATGAAGAGAAGGAAAATATCCTGCCTTCCAGAAATTGAGGACACTTTTCTTTTAAAGAAACAATTCTTTTATTCTAATATCATGTTCTTCCCTTATTTTTTTGATTGCTGGTTTTGCAAAGTATGTGGATAGCTTAACCTAAAAATTGGCACTATGTGAATAGCATAATCTAAAAAATGACACATTGAAATGATTTTGTGAAGGTTCTAAAGTAGGAATGGTAGGGTTTTTTTAACATGCTTTCTCTTTGTAGATGTATGATTGCGGCTGACATGTCTGGATTCACACTTTTGACTGTTGTGTTAGGGGTCACAACAGAGGTGCTGTTGTGGTCACGCTCCATGGGAGGGTTTGGCCAGGAACTGAATCAAAGGCCTGATTCTTGCAATCCACACATATACCCCCCATTGTCGCATTTCTGCACATCATACATACCTAGTTCTGTATTGGAAACAATGAAAAAAGCATTTAAGAAACCTGAGAATGCTCAATGGGTGGAGCAAGTGCTTTGCCTGCAAGAGGCCCGATTTCCACCCCAGACACTACATACATGCCCAAGTATTTCCAGGAGTGGACACGAACAAGCAAACTAGTAACATTTAATCACAAATACTTTGAAATAATAGTACAGTGAGAGGTGTTGTTCCTATAGTATCTTTTTTATTTACCTGATTCTGTATAACTGTGTCCTTCTTTTCACAGTCCATCTTTAGAGTCAATGATCTTCAGACATTCCTATTCCCTTGAACCTCTCTTGCTTTATCAGACTCATGGAAAAGTACAATCTGGTAAAGTTGAAACTGGACTGCTCTTGCCCATACTTCTGCCTTGAAGGTAATAAACAAACAAAAAACAATAAATACTCTATTTTACTTGCTATTAGACTATGAATTTCCTCCTTGGTTTTTGTGTGTGTGTGTGTGTGTGTGTTGTTTTTAATCACTTGATCACTTGACATCCCATTATTCGTCATTTGCTCGAGAGGGTGCCAGTAACATTTCCATTGGATCTATCACGTGCCAGTGTAGCCCAATGGCATCTGGTTGCTTCAGGGATACAAAGAGCCTCAAACCGTTCGTTCAGGGTCTTGGCAAAGAAGCCTGACCATCTTGTAGGTGGGTGGCCACGTGATCTTTTGACATCCTGTGGGATCCAGTCGGTAATGGCTCTAGTCCAGTGGTCATCTCCAAATCTCATTACATGTCCAGCCTATCTGATTTTTGATGCTTTGGCAAATGAGACAGTGTCCCTGACTCTGGAACAGCAGTGGAGGTCGGAGCTCCATATTCCCTTCTTTCATTTGAGTGAGGCGTGATATTCCAAGCCTACCTAGCTCTTTTGATTCTTCTTTGGGAGACCTGAATAGCATTCTCATCCTGCTTTCATAGGGCCCAGGTCTCTGAGGTATATGTCAATGCAGGGAGAATGGTGGAGTTGAAGAGATGCCCAGAGCCAAAGGTTCTTTGTCTTTTTTAGCTATTTCTTCGATGCTTTTGAAGGCATTCCATGCTTCTCTCTTCCTCCTGCATAGCTCAGGTTTTACGTCGTTTCATCATGTGTGTTTTAATATTGTAACTAGTTGAATGAACATCACTTTGAACATCTTGTACTCATGTACACCCTCAAAATGAAGGAAGGAAAAGTAAGGAAGGTAGAAAATAAGTAAAGAATTGAAGGAAAATAAGGAAGAAACTTAAACATTGTTTTTATATTACTGTTCAATATAACTTTCATTGCCATTAATTCCAGAGCCATTATATACATATTCTCCCAAATTCATTATTCTGGTGCTAAATCTCTCTTCTAAATGTCAACTTTCTTGATTCCATAGCTCTTCTATTTGATGTCCAAGTAAACACTAAAACTAGCATAGCAAAAAATGAGCTCTAAGTCTTTCTCTTTATAATGGTTGACCTAGTCTTCCAGGTCAGTTGATAGCAACTCTGACATTCAGTTGCACATACTGAAAACCTTCGTGTTCTCCCTTATGGTCTTTTCCTCGCACATTCAGTCACGGCACAGCACTATCATCCAGATCTAATCCATCATCATTTTCCTCTTGTGTCTAATAGTCCAGTCTGGTTCCCTGGTCTTTCCCCCCCACCTCTATTTATCATCTGTTCAACTAAAGAACATTAAGATTATTAAACAAATTGGGGAAATGGCCAAAGGGCTGCAGCATATGCTTTGTAGAAGACTGTGCTTAATTCCTTGAACTAAATTGTCCTCCGGTTGCTGGAATGGCCAAAAATTCATCAGGAGCAACAACAAAGAATATAAAACACATTATATCACAATCATTCTCTGGTTTTATTCCAAGACAGTGTGTCCTTTCGGGTACCTTTAAGTCTCTATGTGTTTTGATCTCTGAATCTTCTTTTTTTGTCTCATGTTCATTCCTCTTCTTGTTCTCATTCTACTCTTTACTATTTTGGAGAGGTCACCCAAGTGGTGCTAGGGAGGTCCAGGGACCCACCAGGCTATTCTGAGTTAACAGAACCTATGAGTTTGTATGACAGCATGGATATTTGATGCTCTGTAGTCCCTATGGCACCAGGAATTACCCTAGCCTCCCTAGCACCAAGTGGTTCTGGAGATAGAATTGGAATCAGCTGCATTCAAGACATGTGCCTTAACTCCTATACTATTCCCATGGCCTCCTGATACTCTCCTTATAATTTTATTCCCAAATCTTCAAATCCATGAGGACCTCTACACTCTTTGTCTGTCTGGAATACTCTTCTTTCTAGATAATTCATGCTAAACCTCATTAACGCACTGGTTCAAGAGTTACATTCTCTTTTTTTTCTTTTGAGGTCATACCCGGCAATGCTCAGGGGTTTCTCCTGGCAGTGCTCAAGGGACCATAGGACCATATGGAATGCTGGGGAATCGAACCCTGGTTGGCGGATGCAAGACAAATGCCCTATCTACTATGCTATCACTCCTGTCCCAAGAGTTCCCTTCTTTTGTCATCAAGTTACCTAGATTTCAAGTGTAACTTGGACTTTGCTGCAACATGCTTAATCTCTATAGCTGTGTTTGTCCATTACTCTAATCAAATTCTATCATTGAATTATTTTTGCTTGTTTGTTTATTGTTTGTCTTACCTCTCCCAGAAAAGAGCTCTCCGGGAAAGAGACTTTTGTTCCTCTGTTACCTAAATCAGAGTTTGACACTTTGCAGTGCTAAAGAATCAGTGGGGAATCACACATTGGTGAACTCCATTGCTGTTTCTGATTTACATTATATTGTAGGATCTAATAACTCATCTTTCTCTCATATTCCCCCACAACAGTAATGATACTTATCCAATAACCACACTTTGAGAACTATGTGGCTGGCACGTTGTAAATGCCTAATAAATAGTTGTCAGATGAATGATTGATGTTGTATCTCATCTTAATTTGCTTTTACAGGTGTCTGTTGGAAGGGTCGGGAGTGTTTGGGTCACACTTGGCAGAGATCAGGGCTTATCCCCTGGCTCTGTATTCAGGGCTCACTCCTGAAAGGACTTAGGAAACCATATACAGTGCCAGGGTTTAAACCAAGGTCAGCCATATGCAAAGGCAGCACATAAACTCCTGTATTCTTTTCCAGTCCCTTTATTTGCATCTTTGAGTATCATGAGGATCAAATCAAATATGCATTTTCCGTTCATTGTTCTCTTTTGTAAATTTCTTTTCATATTAATTGTTGCTTTGTTTATGTTTATTTATTGAGAACATTGCTTTTGTCTTCCACACATTTAGAAAATGTAACTTTGCTTTGATTTCTACCATTTAGTAGTGTTTGTGCATTTTTAGGATGGTAAATTTAAAATTTATACCATAAAATTATTAATAATCTTCTTGTTTTAGAAAACTTTTCTATCCCAATATTATATACTGTGTTTTTTGTGCCTTTTCATTTTCTACTTAATTCTGTTCATTATATAACATTTAAGTGGGGGACTGGAGTGACAGCACAGCAGGTAGAGCATTTGCCTTGCATACGGCTGACTTGGGTTCAATCCCCAACATACCATTGGTCCCCTGAGCACTGCCAGGAGTAATTCCTGGAGCGAAGAGCCAGGGAGTAACTCCTGAGCATTTCCGGTGTGACCCCTTCAACCCCCAAAAATAATAAGTGTTTAAAAAGTTCCATTAAGTTTTTTGGTTTATGAGAAAATAATTGAAAATTTTTATTGTTTTGTCAAGATATTTTCATTTACTTTTTTAAGTAATATTGCACTATAACATATAATTTTCAGATGGACACATAAATCAAGGTTATATGTAATTTCTTTACCTCTTATAGAAATCAGTGAAAAAAATTACTAATTGTATCCTCTCTCTGAGTAAGAAGTAGAACGTAATTTAAAGCAAAAAGAGAACCTAAAGTTTACATCATATCACTTTCGGTTTTTGTTCTTTTTTCTTTCTTTTTTGGGCCATACCTTGTGGTGCTCAGGGCTTACTCTTGGCTATAACTCAGGGCTAACTCCCTGGCAAGCTTGGGGGGACCATATAGGATGTCAGGAATTGAATCCATGTTGGTCACTTGCAAGGCAAATACACTACCTGTTGTACTTTTAAACCCTTGTGTTAATAATTCTCATTATTTTCCATAAAATGTTAATTTGATAAGTTTGTCCTAGATGAAAGTATTAATGATAATTAGACATTTCTACTCTTATTTAGCTAAAATATTCAGCCAAATACAGATCAGAAAAAAAAGCCATTATTGTCTGGAGAGAGGGACATTTTTTTCAAAAGAATTTTAAGTTTTAAAGACATATTTCTTATCTAAATCTATAATTAAAGGTCAGAGAAATAGTACAGAGGGTAAAGTATCTTTCCTTGTTCACCTCCATCCCAGGTTTGATCCCCAGGACTACATATTCTCTCCTGAGCACAGCCAGGAATGATCCTTGAGCACAGAGATAGGATCAGGCCATGAGCACTGCTGGGAATAGCCCAATCCCTCACCCTAAATAAGTACAAAACAAGCCTATAATTAGACACCAATGTGAAACTTAAGCAACATGAACTTCAGTTCATGAACTTAAGCAGATCATGAACAAATGATCATTGTTATTTATTTATTTATTTATTCACTTATTTATTTATTTATTTATTTTGCTTTTTGGGTCACACCCAGAAATGCTCAGGGGTTTCTCCTGGCTCTGCACTCAGGAATTACTCCTGGCGGTGCTCGGGGACCATATGGGATGCCGGGATCAAACCTGGGCCGGCATGGGCCGGCTGCATGCAAGGCAAACGCCCTACCCTCTGGGCTATCACTCTGGCCCCTGGTCATTGTTATTTTATTTCTTAGAAGTCACTCACAGACTGGCTAGTACAAAGAACACACAAAACACGTTCTATTTATTGAAATAGTGAAGCATGTGTGGTAAGGCCATTGAGGTGGCAAATGTAAGGTAAGTACTAAGTTCAAGAGTGAAATGTTCATTTCCACATGGAGAATTGCTGCTGCATAGCTTTGCAAATTGCTTTAATTTATCTTACTGTCATTTCCCCTCAAAAAGAATTCAGGAAAAAAATGGTAGAAAGGGCTAAGGACTTTTGTATAGTTGTTTTTTTTTTTTCACATTCAAGTAATGGGCAAAACATGTGTGGACCATAGCAGTAGACATGCTCCGTCTTGCTTTTTGGTTGCTGTTGTTTGACTGCAGAGAAACAATGATTTGGCTCTGGATTCATGTAGGCGGCTTTCTTATAAGCCCTGATAGACTCCTCTCTGTATCCTTCATCACTGGGTGCTTCTCCCTCAATGGCACTGAAATGGCTAAACTCTGTCTTCAGAAACAAAACTAAACTCAGTCTGTTCAGTGCCACTTTACATTTTCCAACTTTAAAATCATTAGAAACCTTATTCCAAAAACCCCACTTTGTCTTCATAGATTTTAGAGGGATCTTAGAAGTACCCCCAAAGAACAGGCCTTAACAATGACAGATCAAAGGCCAATGATAGTAACAATTCCAGGAATATAATGTAGTCAAAAGAAAACAAAAGTCTTTGTGGGGGTGGAATTGGAGGGTACATCTGGTGTGGTAGGGCTTACTCCTGGCTCTGAGCTTAGCAATTATTTCTTGTGGTGCTGGGAAGCAAATTGGGATCAGTAACATGCAAGGCAAGTGCCTTAATTCCTTTATTATCTCCCCTAGCCCTGGACACAAAAGTCTTTTTGGAATTAAGGGTGAATTTTTTGAGATTTCTGTACTTTGATGTTACTACTGAAGCATGTCCGTGGAGGGGTGATGAGACTGGATAGGTGGAGAGAAGGAATTTGGAGAGGATGTTAGACCAAGTACCGCCCTGGCACCAATGACATAACAAATAAAAAGACTACAGAAACTAGCCTAGGTAGGACCTGCTCAGAGCAGTCTATGGTAAAGATGATAAGAGCAGAAAGTGGTGGCACTTAACCTGTTCTGTTTCTATTGCAGAGAAGTTCTCTAACTAGTCAGGACCCTCGTACTGATGGGAGTAACAATGACTTTGTTAGAGAAGGCCACAGAAGGGGCCTGACTCCTGTAGTGCCCACAGCTGGCCTTGGCTTCTCTTGTCTATTTCCCTATTCTGTCCTAGGAATGCAGGCTTTGTCCACTATTCCCATACCCTTAGGCAGAGCTGGAGAGCTCGCACAGCAGGTGGGTGTTTGTCTTGCACACAGTTTACCCCTTTTCTATGGCTTTGATCCTCCCCATCCCACAAGGTCCCAAGCACTTCCTGGGGTAATCCCTGAGTTCAGAGTGAGGAGGAAGTCCTGAGCACAGGAGTAAGCCCTCACACGTGAGCACAGCTGGGTGTGACAAAAAAAAGGGCAAAAAGTTAAAAAAAAGAATGCTTGTAGCCTCAGACATTACAAGGAGGCAAGCTAAAGGAGAGAAGTGCTGTGGAGATCTACTTGCCTTGCAGACCCCAGACACCAGCACAGTAATTTTCCTCACTTATTACTAAGACTGCCATCAACCTTGTCTCCTATATTTTGGAGTGGGGGCTTGTCTGGGGACATTTTCATTTCTCACCTTGAACCCCAGAAATTAGGAGCCTCAGTGTTGCTCTTTTCTAGCAGTGAAACTTGTCAAGTCACTTAACCTGTTCTATTCCTAATTTTTAGGGCAAGGCTGCCTAAGTGTTTGTTACTAGGAATGCACTTGTACAATTTGTGGAGGTTGTGTTAGAGAAATGCCTAGGATATGAGTAATAGGTTATGTTGCCATTTTAAATAACACATAAAAGCATTTTTAAGGAAGATCTTGGCATTGCGTGCTAGAACTGTGTCATGAATAGGCTGAAGAAGAAATTGAAATGTTAGCTTAGACACCAATAAGGTTGATTTGAAAGATTGAAGGGGACAACAATAGCAAAGTAGTGGGTGGACACCAGAGAGAAATTTGTCCTTCTGGGCCTTGGTAAATAATTAGAGGTCCATTTTTTTTCTGTCTGGCGTCTTTGAGTTCTGCTATACCCTTGTGAAAACAGTCTTCCTTTGAAACAGACACATAATTGTGACATGACAGAGCCTGAAGCATCATTTAGCATTCAGCTGTGCCTCCTTAGGTGCGATATTGGATTAATGGTTGTCTTTTTGGTGTGTTAGAAAAAATCAGATAAGCTTCTCAGACCACATAACGCCTTATAATAATCTTTTGACATAGGCACTTTTTAAAACAAATTATACCACTGTGTGATATACAATTACAAAAACGTTCATGATTGAGCTACAGTCATA
Organism: Cryptotis parvus; assembly: GCA_021461705.1. NCBI lineage: Eukaryota > Metazoa > Chordata > Mammalia > Eulipotyphla > Soricidae > Cryptotis > Cryptotis parvus. The sequence goes on along the minus strand of JAJIBD010004261.1, from coordinate 10,503 downwards.
CAGTGTTCCAGCATCCGCCACTCTACAAGTGCCCTATTCCCACCACCAATGGCCCCAAATTCCTCCCACAGCCTGCCTCTATAGCAGGCACTTTTCCTATTCCCTCTCTCTATCTCTCTCCTATCTCTTCTTTCTTTGTTTCCCCCCATTTACTCTTACACATTGTGGCTTCCATACACACATTTAGGTATTTTCATGTAAATCCCTTTGTGTACATGCAATGTTCAGTTCTAGCCTGGTGCTCATATTTCCCACAATTAGTAGAACACTAGTATATATTTATATCTCATTAATGAATGTATCCATTCTATATTAGTCCTTTTCCTTCTGATAAATTTCACTCAGCATGATAGTCTCCATGTCCATTCATTTGCAGGTAAATTTTGTTACTTCATCTTTTCTGACAGCTGCATAGTATTCCATTGTGTAGATGTACTATAGTTTCTTCAGCTAGTCTTCTGTTATTGGGCATTTAGGTTGTTTCCAGACTCTGGCCATCATGAATAGAGCTGCAATGAATATAGAAGTGCCGATAGTGTTTCTGCTACGTGTTTTTTGGGTCTCAGGGTATATTCCCAGGAGTGGTATTGCTGGGCCAAATGGGAGCTAAATATCCAGATTTTGGAGGAATGTCCATATTGATTTCCAAAAGGGCGGGATCAGTCGGCACTCCCACCAACAGTGGATGAGAGTCCCTTCTTCCCCACATCCATGCCAGCACCAGTTGTTCTTGATCTTTTGGATGTATACCAGTCTCTGTGGTGTGAGATGGTACCTCGTCTTTGTTTTGATTTGCATCTCCCTGATGATTAGTAAGGAAGAACACTCTTTCATATGTGTTTTAGACATTCAAATTTCTTCTTTTTTGATGTTTCTGTTCATTTCTTCTTCCCATTTTGTGATAGGGTTGGCTGTTTTCTTCCTTGTAAAGTTCTATCCGTGCCTGATATATCATGGATATTAATCCCTTAATCAGATGGGGAATTGGGTGAATATTCTTTCCCAGTCTGTGGACTGTCTCTGTATCTTGGTGACTGCTTCTTTTGAGGTGCAGTTTTTCAGTTTTATATAATCCCATTTTAGTTTCCATTTGCTTTGTCAGTAGTGTTTTTGTCTTTGAAGATGCTTTTAGTTTCAAGTTGTAGAGCGCTTTTCCTATGTCTTTTTCGATGTACTTATAGATTCATGTCTGATGTTGAGATCTTTAATCCATTTTGATCTGACTTTTGTGCATGGCATTAGAAGGAGATCTAAGTTCATGTTTGTACTCGTTTGCTGTCCAGTTTTCTTAGCACCATTTGTTGAAGAAGCTTTCTTTGCTCCACTTAATATATTTGCTCTTTATTGAAGATTAAGTGATCGGATATTTGAGAGTGTGTTTCAGGATTTCAGTTCTATTCCATAGGTCTACAGGTCTGTCTCTATACCAGTACCACGCGCTTTTAATTACTTACTGCTTTTAGTAGAGTTTAAAGTTGGGGGAAAGTGATACTCCCCATTTTTTTTTTCCCAAGGATTGCTTTAGCTATCAGTTGGGGTTTATTATTCTATACAAATTTCAGAAATGCTTGGTCAGTTTCTTTGAAGAATGACTTGGGTATCCTTATAGGGATAGCATTAAATCTGTATAATGCTCTAGGAGCATTACCATTTTGATAATATTAATTTCTCCCAACCCATGAGCAAGGAATGTGCCTCCACTTCCTCAGTTCCTCTTTCATTTCTTGAAGTGACACAGGTATTTACGCTGTTTATAGATGATAAAATAGGTTTATAAAAAGGCAAAATACATTGCATAAGATTCCACACTCCTTCATGAAGAGGTGTAACTATCCCTGCAATCTGTCTGGTTTGAGTCAGTTGTTTTAAAATACTCCTATATTGAGAATACCTGGTTGTGAGACATTGGATGTGGGACGGGATATCCCTTAAGATACTTAAGGTTTTGTGTTCAGGGATCACCACAGCAAGAAGAGGGATGATATGTAGTGTCAGAGATTAAACCAGGGTCAGTTGTGTGCAAGGCATATGCCTTAAATCCACTCTATCTCTCTAGCACAGGGATTGGATTTTAAGAAACCTCAGAGAGACTAGTCTGTGGACAGCGTTAAGACAAACATGAACCCACTCACAGCAAATAGTTTTTTTTTTCTGTGTATCTGAATGTTTCTCCTGTTTTCTCAAAGAATTTTCATGAACATTCAGATATAAATAGCATTTTTAATAATTTATCTATGAGTGAAATTACCTTGAAATAGAATATATTCTCTTGCATAAATAGTGAAGGTAATGAAACTGAGCAGCAACCAAATTGAGAAACGAAGATGTTTATGAAAATGCTTGGGAAAAGCCCAGCTTCTATCATGTAAAGAAACGCCTGAGTGGTAAACGAGTGAGAAATCCATTCTTTTGTTACACTCCTCAACCTGAGAAATAGGAATAGTCACTAGAGGAGGTCTCACAGTTTGGGGGCAAATATTTTGAACAAGTCACTATCACGATTACGATCTTCCCGTTGATCATCTATTTGCTAGAGCGGGGCACCAGTAATATCTCTATATGTCCTGTCTCATGCCAGTAGAGCCAGGGGCATCGGCTTGCTACAGGAAACATAAAGAGCCTCAAACCATTATATTAGGTCATGGGAATGACCTAATATAGTTGTTACTGAATTTGGCATATCATATACAACACGAGAAGCTTGCCAGGCTTATCGAGCGGGAGGCAAACTCTTTTAAACACCTCCCAAATAAAGCATTTATTGATGTGCTTTATGCTGTGATGGGCTGGTCTGCTGGGTGGAGTTCTGACAGAGAGGAAGTCCAGAAGTGGAAAATGGCGGCACCCGTGGAGTGGAGGAGCGGTGGTCTGGCTTGTTGTGAGGCTCTGCAGAAGTGGTGGGCCAGGGGCTAGAACCCGCCATGCCTCCCACTGCCTCATGAATGGCTTTGCACAGGGGAGAGCAAGGAACAGCTCTGCCCCATGTGTGAGAGTCTCTGGACCAGCATACCTGGGCCGGATTGAGGAAAAAAGCTGCGGCAGGGTGGGTGTCGGTGATCCGGGCTGTGATGGGCTGGTCTGCTGGGTGGAGTTCTGACGAGAGGGAAAGTCCAGAAGTGGAAAATGGCGGCGCCCGGGGTGAGGAGCGGTGGTCTGGCTTTGTTGTGAGGCTCTGCCGAGGTGGTGGGCCAGGGCGAACCCCACCATGCCTCCCCGACTGCCTCATGAATGGCTGTGCACAGGGAGAGCAAGGAACAGCTCTGCCCCATGTGTGAGAGTCTCTGGACCATTTTGAACAAGTATGATCAGAATTTGGTGCTCTGTGTACAATTTACACATTTTAGTACATTGAACATCACCTAACTTCTTTTTTTGAGGTGGTGAGTGGGTACACCGACAATGTCCAGGAGTTTCTCCTGGCTCCGCACTCAGGAATTACTCCCTGGCAGTGCTCAGGGGACCATACGGGATGCCAAGGATTGAACATGGGTGGCCGCATGCAAGGCAAACACCCTCTGTGCTATCACTCTGGCCCACCTGACTTCTTTAGATTGGCATTTCCACCTCAGAAAAATACAGTGTGAATCCTTTAATTTCCCTATGATGATTAGTTGCCTCTTCATACACCTGTGAAGCTATTGGATGTTCATTCCAAATGTGTTGCTTTTCTTAGAAGGGTACAGAAACCCCACATGCCTTTAAAGTCCAGAGCATTTGTTTTTGGTGATTTTAAAAAATGCATTAGTTCTTATTATCCCACTGTTATATTATTCAGTCATTATCATCTTAGAGAAAGAACTTTCTCCTAGACTTAAATGTTCTTTCTCCAACTGCCGAGATGGCTCCATCAACAACTCAGGAAATTTATGAAATTAATCCTTTCTAAACTTCACATTTAATTCTGTTTCAGAGGAATCAAACCACAGCTTTAATTTGAATTCGAGGCAATAGAGTATGCTTTCCTTATAAACTCCAAAATATTGTTTTGCTTGCCTCTTTTGAGCAGTTTTTGATAAATCTACAAAGAGACAAATAAGTGTGGTACATGGTTTTGCATTAGGCCTCCAGAGATTTCATTTTTTCTTCATTATTCTAATGAAACTGAAATATCAGACTCAAGGAGATTTGAGTGGGAGATAGAGTTGGTTAATTCCCCTGCAATCTTTGGGGTATTCTGTTTTAGTTCTTTTTTAAACTGAAATGTATTCATTAGCTTCCATCACTTAAGAGCTACAGGAGGGATTATAGGGATTTCTGACACTGTCCCAGTGCTATCCCACCTGGCTCCATTGTAAAAGTCATTCCCTTCTCACTTTCATTAGACTGAGGGCTATCACTTGTATCACTTGTCTTCCCGTTGTTCATTGATTTGCTTGAGCAGACACCAGTAACATCTCCACACATCCTGTTGCAAGCAAGTGTACCCCAGGAACATCTGCTTGCCCCAGGAAGGGAAAAGCCTCAAACCATTCCTTTAGGTCATGAGAATGAGGTCCATAAGTTACTGATTTTTTGGCATATCAAATAAAACACGGGTAGCTTGCCAGGTTCTGCCATGTAGGTGGTATACTCTCAGGAGAAGGCTCTCATCTTGAGCATTTATTAATGAAACTCAAAGGGAAAGATCAGGTTTTTCTCTTGGGTGGAGCTCTGAGGAGCTGTGGAGTCTGGATGTTGGAAATGACTGACCTCATGGTGTGAGGGGTTGCTCTGGCTTCCTGCTAGGCTCACTGGGATGACTGGTCACAAATAGAACCTGCCTAGTACTGTATACAGTGTATAAATGTGAAAGATACTGGGAAGGACCTGATCTGAACATCTAGTACTATCTAAAACTGACACGTGGCCGCTTTGCGTGACTTGCACTGACAGAGCTGTGGGTCTGGCATGTCTCTCTTCCGGGTAGCTGGCATGGAGGTGGAGGAAAGGGCAGAGGAGCCCAAATCCCGGATCCAAGTCCAGCCAAGGTGGCCCCTCCCCACACTTGTGAGCAAACCCTTGGAGCAATGTTGACTATAGCCCTTAGCTATAGACTGTCTATAGCCCTTAGCCATAGACTGTCTATAGCCCTTAGCTATAGACTAAGGGCTATAGCTCTGCATAATAGTGACCCAGGAGCTATGCTTGATCTAAGGCAAACACTGGCACCATGCCATTTAACTCACTCAGCATCTTAGCATAAAGGATTTTTCATCCTGAATTCTTATAGTTTTTATAAATTTTCCAAAAGAGGCTCATTCCTCCTTTTATATTTTGAATAAATGACTCTTAGTGATCATCAGTTCTTGTGTTTATTTAGGAAAAATATTACACCTTATTTCAGGCCTTTTGAATGAAGATTGAACTCCATTTTCGAGTGGATGCCTTGTTACCTATGGGAAACCTAAGTCAAGCAGTTTTCCTATATTTAACTATAAAACAGCATTTAATTCACAGAGTTTTTGTAAGAATTAATTGCTGTCAAATCTGGGTGAAAATTAGGTGCTTCGAGTTCTAGAATCTTTAGACTCTAGGATTGCAGAGTGGCAAGTTGGCTGAGAAATGACTTGGGGCTCAGAATAAATTCTTGATGACAACTTCCTTTTTCTTGTAGATTTATCATTGATTTAGAGTATTGCGGAAGTTTTTTTTTTTTTTTTTTTGCTTTTTTGGGTCACACCTGGAGATGCTCAGGGGTTACTCCTGGCTCTGCACTCAGGAATTACTCCTGGCGGTGCTCTGGGGACCATATGGGATGCGGGGATCGAACCCGGGGCGCGCACAGGTCAGCCGCGCCCTACCCGCTGGGCTATCGCTCCGGCCCTTGCAGAAGTTTTTAAGGTTACTTCCTTCAATATCATCATGTTTGGGATTAGGTTTGTTATTTTTGCTGGTTTGCTTCAGTATATTTCACATACAAGTGAACTATTTAATAAATGAATTTTTTTTCTTTCACTTAGAAAATTTCTATCCGCTTTTCCCCCAAAAGTCTGCTTTTAGTTATCTTTATATTTAATACCAGAATAGCATTACATTAGTGTTAATGCCACAGCTTCTTTTTTTTAAATTATCTGCTGATGGGCTTTTTAGATTTCCTGGTTTGGCTACCATAAGTAATGCTGTATAAATATAGGGGTCTAATTATCCTTTCTGAACAGTGATTTCAGGGACAGAGAGAGTTAGTACAGGGTTAAGTTTGGTTCTTCATAAAACGATTTCAAGAGGAAAATTTGGGATATGACCTTCCCCATCAAATAACTGGTGTTTATTTAACCTACATAATTGTCTTCATTTATATTGAATCATTATACCACTAATCACAAATAATTAGTTCCTTTTTTAGAGATTTGCTGTAACTTGTTTTCATATATAGTTCTGTTATCTTAGACCTAGTTTTTTTTTTCTATTTTCTGTACTAAATGGATACTACTTTCATCAGGATAAAAGCTCTAGTTGTTTTTGTGTAAATAAGTTTAATTTTAAAATATGACCAGAGTTATTCCAATTAAATATAAAGGAAAATTATTTTTTTGTCTGAAGTAACTTTAACAACTCACATACTTCACCAATTGTCTGATTCCTGATTCAGCAAAAAATCTTTTATAATCAAACATTAATTTCCTTGTTATAACTGTAGCTCTAACTACAAAATTGGTCCATAAATTTTCATGTTTTTCTTGCAAACACTTTTTGTGTTTGTTTCTGAATAGTTGCTCATATTTAAATTATTACATTCTTTGAGCGAACAACTATATAAATTAAATTTCTCATCCCTGCCCTTCCAAAAGAAGAAAATTAAAAATACAATAGAATTGTTTTAGGGCTGTAGTGATAGTACAGAGTCAACCTAGGATCAAACACTGGCACCCTGTTTCCTCCCTTGAGCCCACCAGAAGTGAACATTGAGAAGAGAGCAATGAATAAGCCTCAAGGACCACCAAGTATGGCCCAAAGAACCATGAAAAAAAGAATTATTTTATTTTTTTAACAGACATGGGGCAGGCTACTACTGGCTCTCACTGTGCCCAGCCGCTCATGAGGTGCCCGGAAGGGATGGTAGGTTCCTAGCCTGTCCTGCCACCCAGCAGAGCCTCACAACAAGCCAGATGATCCCCCACTCCATGAGGACCTCCATTTTCCATATCCGACTTCCTCCTCGTCAGAACTCCACCCAGCAGACCAGCCTATCACAGCCCAGCTTGCGCGGCCGCAAGCAGCCTCGGGGTTCATCAATAAATGCTGGATTTTGAGATGACTACAAGAGTATGCTACCCTGCGGCAGAGCCTGGCAAGCTATCCATGTCATATTTGATAGCCGGATACCAGTAACAATTATAGACCTCATTCCCATGATCTGATGGAATGGTTTGAGGCTCTTTATGTTCCTGGAGCAAGCAGGTTCCCTTGGGCTCTACTTGCATGAGACAGGTCATATGGAGATGTTGTTACTGGTGCCCACCCTTCGAGCAAATCGATGATGAACGGGTAGACAGTGATACAGTGAACTATGAATGATTTTTATGTTTTAACTATGAATGATGGTCCCCTTTTAACTATTAATTTTTAAAAAGGATTTTTAACAATATTTTCCCTTTGTTTTTTATTTTTTTCCCAAAAGATTTTCCTAATTTCTCTCAATGCTATTTCAGATTGACAAATATCATTTACATGCATACCACACCAAAAATCTGTCAGATATCACTTTCATAAGATGGGATGATTATAAATAGTTGAAATTGAAAGAAGCTCCCTGGACCCACAATTGGACATATAGTTATTAAAATAAATGAATCAATGTAAGGACTAGACTCTATCTCTGGTCATGATGCAGTGAAAAATCATGAAAAATAAATGGACTACACCTGGCAGTAGTCAAGGCTAACTCCTGGCTCTGTGCTCAGAGATTGCTCCTGGGAAGACTGGGAGACTATGCAATGCAAGGGATATGACCTGGCTTGGTGCTATACAAGACTCATACAATGGACCGTACCCATGTAATATCTCTCCGACTTGAAAAAAATAATTGAAAGAAGGTCCAGAGTGATAGGGCTGGTAACACATTGTCTTTCATGTGATTGATTGACTGGGGTTCAATCCCTTGGCACCTCTTATCGTCCTCTGAGTACTGCTAGAGTGATCCTTGAATGTAAGCCCAGCAGAAAGCTCTAAGAACCACCAGATCACTATATCACTCCCTATTACTATCTTCCCATTCATCATCATTTGCTCAAGCGGGTTCAGTAACATCTCCATATGTCCTGGTCTCATGCTAGTAGAGCCCAAGGGCATCTGCTTGCTCCAGGAACATAAGAGCCTCAAACCATTATTTTGAGGTCATGGGAATGACCTAACATAATTGTTACTGATAATAATTGTTACTGGCATTTGGCATATCAAGTACAACACGGGCAGCTTGCCGAGCTTGCTGTGCGGTGGCATACTCTTGTAGTCACCTCTAAATACAGCATTTATTTATGAACCACCAGATATTGCCCTAAAAACAACAACAACAACAACAATAAATTAAAGAATAAATTAAAGAATAGTGTGGGGGGGCAGAGGTGGGAGGGTGTGGTGCAGAAGTATGAGGAAAATTTCCTGGTGGTACATTATGTGTAGAATGTCAGGTTTTCTTTGCAGGCAAAAAATGGAAATTACATCCTTTGTGTAACTCATTTATGTCCCTTCACTATTCACTTTTAACAGAGCAAATTATTAAAAGGGAACACTATCTGTGATACATAATATACTTTTCTGTTCCATAAGTTCTTGATGCTACATCAGATAATATGCTGCTGAAGAGTCATTTGGAAACAAAGTAATATCTATACCTGATTTGTTTACTCTCTTCCTCATGGAAGACTTGGAAAAATGGACTCTATGGATTTGGCTACCCTGACTCTCCAAGACACCACACAGTTGAATATGATGTGCAAAACTAAAATATTTTCTATTCTAAATGATTAATCTAATATTCCAAGCAAAAGGGCTTGTGTTCAATATCAAAATTATAATAAAAATATAGTCTTGTATTTTTTGATCATAATTTTACCAGCTATTAATATTTTCCCATAAAGAAACCAGCATATGAATATTTTAAAAAACTGCATTAGGTAGATTGTCTCTCATTAGGCTTGCTCCTTACTCACTCTATCCTTGATAGTACATTCTAGGACTTCAAATGTTTCACATGTGTTAGTTTTTAGTATGCCCCCTTGGAATCCAACACTCACCCATTCTATGCTTTTAAGAAGTAATTGTCTTTTTTTCAACCACATTCAAATAAACATTTCTGGTTCTCAGTAAACCTGATTCTGATTTATGTAGCTTGCGAAATTCAAGGGATCAAATCACCAGCAATTTGCTTCCTCAGTTGCTTTCTTAAATCAGCTTTTAAATAGATTTATGTTGCCTGTGGATATAAAGCAGTAGAGTAAAACTAAACCTTCCTGATTTCCAAATCAGCATTTAAAGATCTATAATTCATATTTTTATGAAGAAAAACAGCTAAATAAGCATCCACAAGCATTTAACTAGGGTGAGACTTTAGTGCTCATAAAGTTTTTGTCCCTTGCTAAAAGCCCCCTTTACCATATCTTTTATTATACTTTGATGCAAAATGCTAAAAGGAAGTTGGTTATTGTTAGACTGCCATTAGAATTATAGGAGAACAAATATTAGGAATAAATTTCAGTCCTTTTAACTAAGTTGAGGTTGGCAATTTTCTTAACTTGTGTTTGAGTTTAAAATTCAAAGAGAAAAAATGTTTTATTGCCAACAGAACATAAAATGATATTGAGGCCAGATGTCTCTAACCTTTTTGTGTAAAAATAAAAGCATTTGAAATTTTTTAAATGTTATTTGAGGCATCGTTGCTTACAAAACTGTAATTCTTGTGGATTTCCATACATGAAGTATTTAAGCACCACACCCTCAACCAGTGTTGGCTTCCTCTACCATCTCCCAGTTTTCTCCTCCTTTTCCCTACCCCCTGTGATAAGCTTCCTGCTGAAGATCATATCTCAGTTTCTATTGCCTTTGGGGATTTGCTAAAGAATGAATGCACTTTCTGCTACATTATTGGATATTCTGTTCATATATAGTTATGTTTTGGTGAAAGGTGACTTTATTTTACCTGTTATGCTAGGTTTTGCTATTTTCCATGAAAAAATAAGATAAACTGTTGAGATCTGTTTGCCTGAGTCAGAGTATCAAATTGATAACAAATACCTAGTGTCAACATGGAGTTTCTATTTACTGTGTTTTTATACCCAAATCTCCAATATGAAAGATATTCATCCGGCCCAGAAAGTCAAGATCAGAACCAGCGAAGTGGAAAGAACATACTGTTTGAGAACCAGATGGCCACTCAAGGTAGCTATTTCATTGATAGTAGTTCTCTATTCGCTTTCTTTAATTTGGGTCTTATATTCTGAACTGACTAGTATTAAAGAATTATAAGACATGTTTAGAGAGTGTAAATAGGTCAAGTTTAGTGAGATATACATGCATACCTAAGTTATC